>FIZU01049961.1:0-16145 GCA_900064475.1 Pseudococcus longispinus
AGGATTAAATTTTTAGCTGCCGAAGTTGATTACAGCGCTTTTTGGAGCGATTCCAAAATGCTGGAGAAAAATCAACTTTTGCTGGAGGCTCTAGATCGCTTTGAAAATGGTCTCAATCGACTCAGGGGGTCGACTTTGGTATACATACCGAGTTTTAGAATTTTATCTCGAAATTTACCGTATTTGTAAAAAATGTATTAATCAATGGGCTATTTTCGTAATTTTCAAAAATTCACCAAAAATCGAAAAATCAACTTCGGCAGCTCAGAATTTGGTTATGAGGCGTGGGCAACATGCTCTTTAAGTAAGCCAAATTTCAGCTCGATCGGAGATGACGAGTTGACAAGGTCCCTTGTAAGGAAAAAATTATTCATTACCTACGTAGAAATATGAGATAATTTTGCTTCTACTAATTTTTTTCATCGGATGCTTAGTTTGCTCGAAAAATGGGGTTTCAATGCGAAAAATTGTAAAAAAATTTTCAAGAAAAAAATCGAATCATCCCACAGAACTGAAACAACATCTCGAAAGTTTCAAAATGCAGGACTATGTAATTATTAAAAAAATACTTTGTAATTTAATTCGAGTGGAACAAGGACAAACATTTTGGAAAATTTATAATTTCAGGGATAAATTTTTTAATGTGCAAAAAAAATTTTAGAAGGTACATTTTGCCAATTAATAGCTTGAAATGATACATTTGGTATATTTTAATCTCAGGAGGAATGAAAAAAGGAGAAGAGCGAATACCAAACTTTTAAAATGAATAAAAATGCCTCGAAAAAATGAAAATACTAAACCGAAAACGAATAATTATTTGACGATGGTAATTTTCCATGTTCATTAACCGATCCAATTAAATTTAAAATTTTTAAAATCGAATGCAAAATGAAGATTAGGTACTCATCTAAATCGATCTTTATCATAATACGTACGTAAGTAGACAAATATACACTAGACATATCTACAGTAGAGCAATTTCAATAAAATACCTCCTTTGATGATAACCAATCATCTCCGCTATACATTAACGATACAGGTACTTTGATTTTACTGAGATCATATTTCGGTGGGTTAATTGAACCGTACTTCATTAGATTACCAGCGGTACCATAATCGTACTGGCCAAACCAACGCTCTGAAATCAATGTAATTTATTTTAATGTTGCTAAAAAAATATTCCACTAGGTTATTCTCTTGAAATAGCTCAAATAAAAGATAATTCGATTTGTTTTCAAGTACCACAAAGTATTTAAAATTGTTTTGATTATTTCAAGCGCAGATGATTTTGAAATAAGGTATTCGATTATTTCAAGAGGTAATTTTGAACGAGTATTAAGTCCATTATACAACATTTTAAGCATACAATGTCAGAAGAGCTGCATACTCGTAGAATCCATCAGGCGATTTGATTAAACTGATAATTGGTCGGGATGAATCGGATACATTTTCGTTGGAATATTTTTAAAAATTCTCGTAAATTGATAACTCGATTTACTTTTCGGTTTAAAAAATGACACGACCATATTCCCATCAACATTTTGCTCAAGAAATGAGAATTCGACTGAAGTGTGCAGCCCACCGAAAGAATTAATTTATAAAACGTACGCGCCTATAAGTTTTAATCGAATAAATTATAATAATTTTTTAAATACCTTTTCGTATGAGCTGCGCGTAATGTGTTAATTGCTTGGACGATGCCCCGGCAGGCGAATGCGCTAATATCATAGGCAACGACGTCTACATTTGAAAGAAAAACACACACACGTGATATAAAATTAGCATATTTTACAAAAGTACGTTAACGAATGCCGATACGACGCAGCAATGTAGCAATTAATACGCAGTTGTGAGATGAAGAAGGCGTAAAACTACAGCTTACTTTGTTTAGCTGAGTCGTGTCATATCCAGCGATCAAGAATAACACATTGTTGCAAATATTCTGAGTCACAACGTTCCTCTTGCATACCATTTGGCCGGCGTAAAGTAAGAATTTACCACCGGGGCGGAATTCATAGAACCCCATCGAGTTACACAGCCACTGGAATGAAAATTTGTTTTTACTTCCTTGTTTCGAAATTATTTGTGGAATGTATTGTTGTCTGCGTGGTGACTTAGAAGGAGGCGTATGTTTACAATTATTATTTGAAAAATTAGCCTAAGCTGAGAAGATTTGCATTTAAATTTCGTTTACGAAACGACTTTATAATGAATTTAATTTATCAATGATGATGGAGCAGATAAGAATGTCATCGCGGATAAATCTATCGAGTCGAGAAATTATGTCACGAATAATAATACGCTAGATGCCGCCGGTGTACGTGGTGAGGAGTTGTATTGTAAGGTGCTCAGTGGTCTGGGATTAGTTGCATAATTGATTGGCGCTTGGTGGCGGATAATTTGGTTGAATGGAGTTATCTCACAGAAGTGCACAGCAGCGAGATTATTTCGACATTGATTTCGGTAATGGAAGGTTAGTTTGATAAGGAAATGCAATTCGGCATGTTGAAATAATAAACGAATTCGGGTGTTGGAATTCCGTCGAGCCGAAGCGCGGAATTATTTCAAAGAGTGGCGGAGATTTTTATTAATTTTTATCATGTGGTTTTTCGACAGTTGAGGATTGAATTTTAAATGAGTGGATCAGTTTTTTTTGGATTTTATTTATCAATTTAGGTTTTTTGTATGATTTTTTATCATGATACACTCTAACTTCGAAATTTGTATCGTTTACAAAAAAAGACTCAAATGACTCAAAATCTTCAAGAAAAAACTATTATTACTTCGTTTCTAAAACGCTGACGAGAGAAAAATAAAAATATGGGAAATAATAAAACCCATCCCGTTATAATTGAGTCAGTTTTTGAGGAAGTAACTTTATTATAATGTTCTGTTTTTTTGTTGAATTTTGTAAAAATTTTGAACTTGGAAAATTTCAACTTCATGAACTTGAAAAATTTCAAAAAAAATTCAAATCAGAATTTTATCAGACAGCTTTTTAATCAACGCTGACTTATAGACATTTTGTCAGACTTTTTTGGACTTGGAAAAATTTTCAATTTTCCATTCACTTTTTGGACTGAGATCATACCAATTTTTAGACATTTTGTGAGACAAACACTTCAGACTTTTTGGACTTGGACAATGTCAGAGATCACGCTGACTTTCAGACATTTTGTCAGGCTATTTTAGACTTTCTGGACTCGAATTTTTTTTTAGATTTCAAACGATTTTTTGGACTTGGAAAATTTTTAGAAATTCTGACCTTTTTCAATTTTGAAAAATTTTATAAAATAGTAGTTTGGCTATTGAACTTGGAAAAATTTAGATTGTTTCAAAATTTGACTTTTGGACAGACGTGATAACATTGTGTTCGATTCTTTGAACTTACAATTAGAAAAAGTCAGACAATATGTCAGATAGAAAGAGCAAAAGAATATCTTATGTTTTATACTTTCATGGATAGTATGAAAATAGAAATTTTCAGGTGGTCGGGGGGGGGGGGCTTTTTTGACCCCTTATGGTGAATTTTAAGGTACCTAATTCATAAGAAAAATTAAACTTTCAGAAAAAAAAATTCCCAAAAATGTCTTAATTGTGTGGAAATTGAAATTATTACCTTCAGTTGTAAAAAATATCCGAAATAGCTCAAAAATTTTATAAAATTTCATAAAAATCATTAAAATTGTTACAATAAAACAGTCGTCAAAAATGTTGCAAAAACCATCAAAAACCTACAGATTATTGAAAAAGTTGCAGAATTTATGAAAAACAGGCCTGGCAAGCCAGCCGAAAGCTGAAAGCCGAAAGCCGAGCGATTTTTTCTAGATTAAACCGAAGCCAAAAGCCGAAGCCGATACTGACTGAGAAGCCGAAAACCCATTACGTTCGGCTTTTTATCAGATTTTTCAGCTTTTAATCGGATTTTTTCTGCTGTTTTTTGGCATTTTATCGATTTTTATCGGATTTTTCCCCACTTTTCACCGTTTTTTTTTCAACTTTTTATCGGCTTTTTGAAGAGCTTTTTATTGATTTTTTATCGGATTTTTCAGATTTTTATCGGATTTTTTCCCACATTTTTTCTCTAAATCAGTCAATAAGTGAAGCTGTTTTGACTTTTTTCTGACTTTTTCCTTGTTTTTCATCGGTTTTTGGCTTTTTATCGAAATTTTTTCCGGCTTTTTATCGTTTTTTTCAGCTTTCTATCAGCTTTTTTTCGGCTTAAGCTGATAAAAAAGCTAGAAAAGAGCCGAAAAAACCGATAGCCAGCCAAATGATAATACGCCAAGCCGATAGCCAGCCGAAAGCTGTTATTTATAATTTTGTAAGCCGAAAGCCAAAGCCAATTCGTTCGGCTTGACAGCCCTGGTGAAAAAGTCGTTGAAAATTTTCTACACATAGTAAAATTTGTCAAAAATCTCATAAAGATCATTGAAAGTGTTTTAAAATTTTTGAAAAAGTTGAAAAAATGCCCAAAAGGTAACAAAAATTTTTTCCAAGTCCAAAAAATTCTAACAAAATGTCAAAAAGTGAGCATTATCTCTGAAATTTTCCAAGTTTGAAAAGTCAATGGAAATCTGAAAATTTTTCCCAAAAAAGTATGACAAAATTTAGAAGTCACCGTCAAAGAATTCCCTGACTTTTTTTACAGACACGAAAAATGGTCAAAAAAATGGACAAAATTTTAGGTTTGACCTCAGCCATAGGACATATCCATGTCAAAATTCAAAAAATATGAGAATCGTGAAAAATATCACTGGTTATCAATGGATCATTTTTCAAGATTTGTTAAAGAAATGCTTCCTATCGTAATACAGATTTTCTAACTGGATAAAATATCGAAATGTCGTATTTTTTCTATTTTTTTTTTGAATGGCAAAAATTTTGTTAAAATTGTTGTCAAAATCTCTTAAAAAAATTTAAAATTTGAGATTGATTGAAATATTGAAAAAATTTACTCCTTTACGCTATTTTCCGTTTTCTGATAATTTTTATAAAAATTGAAAATTCACAATCATTTTTATTACATTTTTATAATATTTTGAGTAATTTTTGCGAAAATTTACTCATTTTCATGAAATTTGGTACAGTTTTGTGTTTTTTTTTACTCTATTTTTATTAAGATTTTAACAAGTTTTCTTACATTCATTCAATTTTTATCCAATTTCCAAAACTTTTCGAGGTATTTGAAGCAGTTTTTTGACTTTTAAGTAATTTTCAACATTAATGAAATTTTTAACAATAATTCAAAATTTTTGTAGAATTTTAAACAATATTTTAAACAATTTTAACATCATTTCGAACAACTTTTTATCGATTTTTACTCTATTTTACGGAAGGTTTGAACAACTTTTCTCTCATTGTTAACAATTTTCTACATACTTAAAAAAAATATTGCAGGATTGTAGGTAAGCAATTTTATTACAAATTTCCAACATTTTTTCCTTCTCAATTTAAAGAATTTTTGTTCTTGGATTTCCAGCAATTTTAACGCTATTTCGAACAAATTTATCTTTATTTTATTGGACGTTAAACATTTTCAAGAAGTTTTCAATTGCGTTGAAAAATTTTACACAATTTTATCTAGTTTCCTATTATTTTTAACAATTTTTTAAAAATCGAACAAAAATAATATTATGACAGTTTGATAACTTTTTCGATCTGAGTTTGACCTTGACCGTATTGGCTCTGCTAACAGAATATCTACGAATTCGTGACATTAGTAACTTGACTTCCGCGTGACCTTGACCAAACTCCCTCTTCGTGTCATTTTTGTTGGTGGAGCGGGGAGGTAGATAACACTAATCTTACTCGTAGTCGTATTTCGTGTCACTATTTGTAATTTGACAACCACTTGACTTTGACTTTAACCCTAATTCATGTCATTTTTATAATTTAGTACTTGTTGATTTGAATTTTGAGCATATTTCAACAGTTTGATTCATAAGGGTATATTGATCTTTATTTAACCTTTTTTATGAGCTGCGACTTTTTTATTATTATTTTTTTTTTCAAGATTCAAAACATCAGACCCAGACGTTACAAAGGGGGATTAATTATGAGGAGGGAGGCTGATAATTGAAAATTGTTCTATTTTTTTTGCTCGTAATCTGACTTTTTTGTAAAATGAAGTCAATATTTTTCAAATTTTCTCAATGCGTACTTTTTACTTAATTTCTTCAACTTGAAATTCAATTGGATCAAATTTTAAAAGATTTTTTTCCTTTTTCACTCCGATCTATATATATTGAAAATTTTTTGGGAACCCGTTCAAAAAACCTTGAAACAGTTCGTCAGGCTCTCCTTATAAATCGATTTTGATTATTTTTTTCAAAATGTTTCTTTAAATGTGTCATCAAACTCAGGCCCAAAAATTTTCCCAAGTACAAAAAACTCAAAATTTCGTCATTTTTCAGCATTTCTGACGGTGGGGGAGGGGAGAGGGGTCGATCATAAAATTTTGTCTATGAACTTCAATCATCAATTTACAATATAAGTACTTTACTCACCGCAAGTGGATCGGAGATAGTGGATAAAAATCTCATAAACCTACTCCTGACATGATTCATGTATGCAATGGGTGCGAAACTTATCATCGCTTTCACTTTCTTATTATACTGAGGTCGTTCCGAGCACATCACATAAAATATGGTAGTGCCCATCGAATGGGCAATATAATACAATTGACTATGACCAGTTTGAGCCAAAATATAATCGATACTGGTCGGCATATCGTATATTCCCATCTCGTGCCAACTGAAACACAAGGTAAGGTAAAATTAGCAATAGATGCAGAATGAATAGATGACAACGAATTTTCATACTCGACAAAACGAAGGTTATCTTATATAGAATAGTTTCCAGATAAATGAAATATCCGCGTATAATTAATTATTATCGAACTGCATCGCATTGTGCAGTTTTCACGTTCGTCGCACATTCGTTATGAGCATTTTTCGCATATTGGTGAAAAAAAGTTGGTAAAATTACGATTCACTAATTTCGAGTTATCTTGAGTAATCGGCGAACACGTTGCGAAGGTTACGAGGTGTATTCGGTTTTATTCGAATGATTTTTTATTCGGTCGAATATGATATGAAAAAAATTGCATATATTATGGAAGTGTAAAATTACCAAAAATCCCAGTACTCTTTTCTATTTCGAAATTCGTCGTATTTAGCGTGCCTTCTGGAGTAAGTGTTTCCGCGAACGTTACCCAGCCAAACATCATATCCGCCGTCTGCCAATAAGAAACCTGAAATGATCGTGAAATCGAGCTCGTGAATCATGATAAACAAGATGTGCACATATTAAGAATTCAATTCGCTCGTAGACCTCCGTAAGGTCAAATAGTACCTAACCACGTGCTTTGAATTCGTATTACGTGATAGCTTCCTCGCATTCGCCTTTATTTGGTAAACTAGTTTAGACTCTATCTCGAGAGATTCCCATAAAAAAAGTGACGCGATTACCCAAGCTGTTGTTGGCGCCCGCGATCACCCAGTCGGTGGAACTGCATAAGATTCCATGAACCACGAGCACAGGTGGTCTGTAATCCATGTTTGTTGATTTTTTACCATATGGGATACGGAACATGACCAGTCTGAAGCCATCGGGAGTGGTGACATTGTGCACCTCGACGGGGTATCCTTCACGTTTGATGAAATCGAACTGGAACAAAAATATGCAATTTGTGAGTTTTCATTGAAGCGATGATAGGTGTATTTCGTCGTAAGATTGTTATCTGCAGCGATCGTCCTTCGACTCGGATGTTTACATTCTCACACAGGTACTATTAAAAATCGAATTATCGCGCGAATATTGTTGTACGTAGACCTATGGCGAAGATTGAGTACGAATGTTTGGAATGACAATGTAAAAATGTAAATTATTTTCTATCAACCTTGACCAGTGATATCGTCGAGCAGAAAATTCCCATTTGAAGTTCACTGATCGGTGAATACATAGTCGAAGTGTTGTATAATTATGTAAGAGGATTTGATTCAGTTTTTGCCTGCGTATGATAAGATTTCTTGTTTCGAACGGTATGGTTCTGGAAGCGAGAAGCTCTTTTCACCGTGACTGTGTATATTTCGTTTGTAGATTTTGTACCTACTTAGTTACCTATCTAGCTATTATGTTTTTTAATTTGTTATTGTTTTTTTCACAGGTTTGATCAGATAAATATACAAGTAACAGGACATGCTTTTTATTGGTTTTGGTTCCTGTCGAAGAAATGGGTAAGTAGATGGATAAAAATTAAAATTAATTTGAGGAACTGCTTTGAAATTATTTCGGTAGTTCTTATGAGATAGGCATTTTTGAAACCAGTTTAGTTTTTACCTACTTTACAACCAGTTATGGATAGGTAATTCATTGCAAAATAAAGATACAAAAAACAGCTACAAACGAAAGCTGTGACACACTGAAAACTGGGCGTTTTTCAATATTCAGCTTTTTAAACCGGTTCGGTGGTTCTCAACTAGTTGCTGGTTAATTTTCCTGGACTGGACAAAAAATAAAGCAACAAAAAATTTTTCATTTGAAAGTTGTAGAGCATCAAAAACTGGTTCTTTTTTACTTCATATTCAGCTTTTTAAACCGGTTTTATGGTTATAAACCAGTTTCTGGTTAATTTTCTTACGAGTAGATTGGACAAAAAATAGAGATGGAAAAAAAATGTTTCAGTTGAAAATTGTAGAGCATTAAAAACTGGTTGTTTTTCATTATTAACTTTTTTAAACCGGTTTAGTAGTTCCAAACCAGCTGCTGGTTAATTTTCCTACGAGTAGATCGGACAAAAAATAAGGATGCAAAAAAATGTTTCGAATAAAAGTTGTAAAACATCAAAAACCGGTTGTTTTTCAATATTCAGCTTTTGAAACCGGTTTGGTGGTTCTCAACCAGTTGCTGGTTCATTTTCTTAGATCACACAAAAAATGGAGACGGAAAAATATTTTCATTTGAAAGTTGTAGAACATCAAAAACTGGTTCTTTTTCAATTTTCAGTTTTTTAAACCGGTTTTATGGTTCTAAACCAGTTTTTGGTTAATTTTCCTACGAGTAGTCTGAAAAATAGAGGTGCAAAAAAGTTTCAAACAAAAATTGTAAAGCATTAAAAACTGGTTGTTTTTCAATTTTCATATTTTTAAACCGGTTTTATGGTTTTAAACCAGTTTCTGGTCAATTTTCCTAGATTGGACGAAAAATAGAGGTACAAAAAATGTTTCAAATGAAAGTTGTAGAGCATCAAAAACTGGTTCTTTTTCAACATTCAACTTTTAAACCGGTTTTATGGTACTAAACCAGTTTCTGGTTTATTTTCCTACGAGTAGTCTGAAAAATAGAGATGCAAAAAAGTTTCAAACAAAAATTGTAGAGCATTAAAAACTGGTTGTTTTTCAATTTTCAGTTTTTTAAACCGGTTTTATGATTTTAAACCAGTTTCTGGTCAATTTTCCTAGATTGGACGAAAAATAGAGGATTCAAAAAATGTTTCAAATGAAAGTTGTAGAGCATCAAAAACTGGTTCTTTTTCAATATTCAACTTTTTAAACCGGTTTTATGGTTCTAAATCAGTTTTTGGTTAATTTTCCTACGAGTAGTCTGAAAAATAGAGATGCAAAAAAGTTTCAAACGAAAATTGTAGAGAATTAAACGAATGGTTGTTTTTCAATTTTCAGTTTTTTAAACCGGTTTTATGGTTCTAAACCAGCTCCTGGTCAATTTTACTAGATTGGACGAAAAATAGAGATACAAAAAAATGTTTCAAATGAAAGTTATAGACCATTAAAAACTGGTTGTTTTTAAATATTTAGTTGTTTAAACCGGTTCAATGGTTCTAAACCAGTTTCTGGTTAATTTTCTTAAATGGGGAAAAAATAGAGATACAAAAGAATGGTTCAAACGAAAATTGTAGGGCATTAAAAGCTGGTGATTTTCCAATATTCAACTTTTTAAACCGGTTCAGTGATTCCAAACCAGTTGCTAATTAATTTTCCGAGATTGGAAAAAAAGAGATATAAAAAAATGTTTCAAAGAAAAGTTGTAGAGCTTTAAAAACTAGTAATTTTTTATTCAGAAAATTTTTTTCTACCGAGAACAGGAGAGAGGCTTTTCTTGGATGAAGTTTGGGCTGATTTTTCATTTCTTCGAAAAACATTTCTTCATTAGCAGAAAGAAAAAAAAATTTCAGAACAAAAAATGATTGATTTTTAACGCTGTACAACTTTTGTTTCAAACTTTTTTTCGTATCTTGATTTTTTATTCGAAGTGATTTTTTGGGACACCCTGGTAGAGAAATAAGTTGAACTTATGATACAAAAAAAAAACAATCTCGTGTATAAATTCTATTTTAAAATCTGTCTTTAATTGAGCCTTGAACTCATTAGAAATTTGCTCAATTTTTACGAAAAAAGAATGTATTCGTATCGATGAGTAAGAGATTTTGAAGATTTGAATAATTTATGGTTCGCTTCCTCTTGGAAAAATGTATTGATTTGCCATTATTGGAAACGTGCAATTATTGACATGTTATTGTTATATCTTTTTAAATGCGAGTATTACACGTGTGAATACGTGGAGGTCTGATCAAAATTGGCCTATAGCCAAAGTATCTATAAATGCGATAGCCAAGCCAGGTGTATTTGGCATATCTCACAGAAATATTGAAACAGAATTATACATTTTTGAGAAAAATGGGAAGGATCGCTTGGACACTAATCAAAATTAAAATATTACCTACTTGGGTTGAAAAAATGTTGGCAAAATGGACTGTGGAGAAACAGAGATGCGAAATAAGTATCAAGAACGATTTTTGGAGTGCTGTAAAATACTTGGAAAAAATTAGCACAAGGGAGCAGGAAAGTCAGCATTACAGGATTGTTCAGGGAATCCCTCCTCTTATGATTTTACTTGAATAATTTTTCATCTGAGAAAAATTTTGTTTAACTGGTATCAATCTTTAATGAAATAATGGAAAAAATGATTTTTTTGGAGTGGTCACCATCCGAAAGAAAAATTGCTTTTTGATGCAAAAATTCCACAAAAAAACGGAGAAATACTTATAATTCTCAAATCATCCAATAAAAAATTAAATCCTTATTGAAAAAATTTTCGTCTGAAAAATTTTATGAAGTATTTTATGATCCTTTCTTTTCAAGTCCAAAGACTCTTGTGAGGTAAAAATTTTCCTGGTCTCTGGCTGTAAAAAAACGAATCATTCATTTTAGGTCATCAGAAGTGTCTGCTGAATTTCTGAAATTTACTTTCTCGACTTTTTTTTGCAATAAGGTGGGCCACCACGTGAGCTTCAATCAAGCTCAAGTCATCTCAGGGACAAGTGTTGGTCCAATCTCAGATTTTGTCATTAATCAAGAAACGAAAACCAGTAAAAAATTATTAAAAATATGGTTAAAGTAGTTAGAAATTGTAAGAACGTTGAAAATTTTCATAAAGTCACCAAAAATATTGTAAACATGATAAAAAGTCTAGAAAATCGTTTAAAATATTTTTCAAAAATTTTCAAACTGTCATAAAAATTGGTTAAAATGACTCGGAAGTGGTTAAAAAATCACAAATTAATGACACAAACTGTAAAAATGGTTGAAATGTAGGTACATAAAAATCATTAAAAAATATGAAAAAAATGGCCAAAAAAATCATGAAAAATCTTCATAAATAGACGTGTTGAAGTGATCAAAATTTTCGACTAAAATCGGTAAAAACATTGCAAAAACTGTCAAAAAAATCATTAAAATCGTCGAAAATGCAATTAAATTTTTATAAAAATTAGTAAATACTTCGTTAGAAAGGTCAGAAAAATCAAAAAAGTATCGAAAATCTAATTAAAATCGTAAAAGTATTCCTAAAAATTGGTGGGAAATGTTCAAAAAGTAGTTCAAATGTCATAAAAACGTTGAAAATGACGATCAAATTATCAACAATATTGTAAAAATGGTCAAAAAAATAATGAAAATTGTTGAAAATATTGTAAAAATTGAAAAAATTGTCATTAAATTTAAAACAGAAAACGGTCAAAAAATCAAGAATAATCATTAAAAATTAAAAATAGCTGATATTTTAATAAAAGTCATAAAAAGTGTGTCAAAACTGCTGTTAGAATTGCTAAAATTTTCACCAAAATTGGTAAAAACATTGCCAAAAAAATTCAAAAATTATTAAAAACATCCAATGTCGTTAAAATTATTGAGACTTCCATAAAAATTGGTGAAAATTTTGTAAAAACGGTCAAAAGTTTATGAAAATCATCGAAAGTTCGGTCCAAATTTCTTGAATTTTCAAGATCGAAAAAATCGAAAAAACGTATTGAAAAACTTATTAAAATCGTACAAATCTCCATAAAAATCGTTGAAATACTCGTATGTTGTAAAAGTGGATGAAATGTCATTAAAAAAGTGGCAATGTTCACAAATTTTTATAAAAATTAGTAAAAATAACACAAAAATGATAATGATGCATGAAAATTTTAAAAAATGTTTTGAAAATTTTAAAAAATGTTTTGAAAATTCCAGGGTGTTTTTTTTTTTGAAATTATCGACGTATTTTATGATTTTGTGGCCATTTTTAAGATATTTTCAACGATTTTTATAACAATTTCAAGAATTCTAACGAAATTTTCGACAGTTTTTATGATGTTTTCACTGTTTCTACGATATTTTTATGACAAATTTAAGCATTTTTACGAACTTTTCGACAATTTTTACAATTTTTTGGTCATTTTACGAGTATTTTAATAATTTTAATCAACATTTTTTTCCACTTTCATGATTTTTTTGACTGATGGAATCATTTTTTTAATGATTACGAAAATTTTAGCAATTTTTACAAAGTTTGAACCACTTTGATGATCTGAAATTTATCAAGTCCAAAAAGTCATCAGTCTTAAGAAAATCTTCTGAATGTTTTCCCAGTTCAAAAAGTTACTCAGGGTGACAAAATTGTATGGCACAAAAACGTAATCCAAAAATTCTTCTTGCCCCCCCTCCCCTCATAAGACATACCTATTCATATGAAAATTATTACCAGGGGTTAAAGGGGTGCCAACAGTGATAGGATTGTTTTGGGATCCCTGGCAGACATTATACACAATTTTTTTTGGCTGGCAAAAATGTTTTTTAAAAGGTTTAAAACGTTAAATATTTGATACTACGTATCTTCTCTCCTATTGGTCACACGAAAAAAATTTTCAGTTAAGAGTTGTAGATAATTTAACGTAGAATATAAAGTTATAGAACACTTTTTAGCGTAAAATCAACTCCTAGTGAAATAAATGATGAAAACAATTTTTGGAATGGTAAAACACGAAGGGTGCAAAACAAATTTCGTTTTAAAATGTGAAATTTGAATAAAATTGAGATTATTTTGTAAAATGGCGAAAATTAGGTCATCTGATTTTGAAAATAACCAGGCTCAAAGTCGCTCAAACCTACTCCCCTCCCCTTCATTAACCGAGAGAATATCCACAACCCCAAATCCTCACGCACCCAAAAAAATCACGAATCAATTTCCGGTATCGAGCCCGCATTCGGTACAACGACCCTAATCATTGACAAATCTCGACTATTCTACGATCTACCGACTTCACCTACGATTGTATAAAAGGTAATACAGGTAGCCCGAGAGGTTTAAGGTCATTAAAATTACCCACATAAAATACATAGCTAGACCTACCTACGGTGACAATTGCAATTTGGTTCGTTTATATATTTAAACGAACAAGTGGCATATTCGTTGACAATAATTCGAAATAAATTACCGTGAAAAATTTTAATTCGTTAATTTATCGTTGAATGTGCATACTCGTTGACCAAGGACGCAACCAGAGTACCTAACTGATTACTTTGCTGTAGTCATTTGAGACGAAACAGGTATTTTAACACACGTGAGATATGTATAAAAAGAAAATAAACATAGATGATGAATAGCTGGTGTAAAAAAAAAATTAGAAGATTCGAATCTCATGGGTTTATCTAGGTCGTAAAATTAAAAATTGTAAAATTCGAGTTTGTTGATACGTTACACGTGTTCGTAGCTAATGATCGATCGTTTAATTAAATGAATAAAAATGTACGAAATTGTAAGTACTTAGAGGCACAGTGTGTATACATAGAATAAGAGTGTAAAATATGTCATTAAGGAGGTAGAAAAATGCATAGAAGGTATCATTAACCGTTACTATTCGGCCGGGCACGAGTTTAAAGAGAGAAGTTGAATACGTACGTAAGATACAGAAAAAGCGATACACGCAAGGTCGTATCGTGTATCCGAATATCGTACTCAACCATGACACACTACCTTTTGACCTTTAGGAGTGATTTTTTCACTTTTTTTTTTTTAGCAAATGAAGAATTTATAGAGTATGTGGTACTGTGGCTGCGCATGTGACGAGATCAATGTACACGCAACGATCAAAACGTCTTGTGCGTCGATTATTAGCTCGTGTGTGTAATTTGTTATACCTAGGTTACTTTCATTCGATACGACGCAGTTTATAAACACTGTGAAACAAAAGTTGAAAAAATAATAGGAAGCGGGTCCCGTTGTCAACGCCTAATCATCAAAGGTATTATATTCGATTGATACCTTATAAATATTACGTAAGAGGTAGCGGAGTTGTGTTTTTTTTTTCGTCAAGTTTTTATCATACATCGAACTTTCATTTTACATTATACAACGCGACGCTGCTTCGATTCTTTATTAATTATTCGTTTTATTTGGTGTATAATTGCGTTGCTATTTGCCTGTAATTTGTCTATACGTACGATGTCACGAGTTATCCGAAGGCGTCTAAGTATACCTCTATATATATGAAAGCATCTGTATCAAAAAAAAGTTCAATTGTGTTTTTAATGGGTCAAATGATTTTGAAATGTGCAGCAGAGATTATCAACAATCGAGCGTTTTAATTCTAAGTTTCGATTTAGGTATCTAAATATGCAGCTCGATTGAAATATCGAACCGAGTCAAGTAGGGAGGAAAAAAAAAAAATTGTGTAAATATGTATTTAATTTGTACGCCGTCGTCGTCGTCGTGTTATTCTAATGCAATGACGTAAGAAATTTCAAGCACGAAAATTTTAATTCGTTTTGTTTGATCGTATAGGTATATGTGTTTAATGTCTGCGGTATGGTATGTCATGGCATAGGTATACGTAAATATGTATAACAGATATCACCCATGAGACTATACGATTGCCTCATAACGAGTACATAAAAATTGGGAAATTATTCAATAAAAAAATCTTCTTATAAAGTTCGAGTTTGATAGGGATCACGATGTGAAGGGAGATTATGTACGGATTGTAATGTGGATATCCGAATATACGTTGTTTTTCCAAGTACGTAGAGGTAAGTCGAGATGTAGGTATTATTCTGTCATGGTTATGGCTTCAAAAAGTGTTACGTTTGAGGGTATAAATGGATAGCCTCGAAAGGAATGTAAAATTCAAGGAGAGGTGATGTCGAGTGAGGTTTTTATGATTTGAGGTGTGTTTTGAGGATGTAGCTGTTGGAGGTGTTGTTCGACTTTTTGGAGGTGGTTTTGAGTTGAGAGTTGGTTTGTGATTATGAGAGATGGGAAAATTTTTGCGAAAGATAAATGTTATTTGATATAATTTTCATATGATTTTTTTAGATTTTTTATGATTGAAAATGTGAAAAATTTGAGGAAAACATTGATGATGCTTGTTTGTCAAATTATTGTGGAAATTATGAGAAAAATAGCTAAAAATGGTACCTGACTTGATGACTTTTTGTTGAAATGTTGAGAAAATTGGGTGTAAAAAAATGTTAACAGGTGTAATTTAAATTTTAATGATTACTTTTTGGCAGTTTTAGGATAGAAGGTGTTTTTGCGATGACCAAACCTGCGAAAAATGATATCAAATTCCGTCACGATAACTTCTAGCAAAACCAACCTAGAGGATACAAGCCATGAAGCTAGATTTGGCAACCTTGCACTAGACGGCCGACTTGAGCAACTCGAATGTACATTTTCCGGGCAAACAAAGGGTTTTTCTCGAAAATTGATAAGAACCAAAATTGTAGAGCGAAAAATTTTCAATTGCGTACGTAATCAGAATTTCGATCCGACGAATATTTCTTGAGTTATTGTCGAAAAACTGT
>FIZU01049963.1:0-12260 GCA_900064475.1 Pseudococcus longispinus
GTCGAATATTGGCCGAGAAATCGCGACCATAAATTTTTTACCGATAACAAGCGAGAGCATACCCTATGCGAATAATGTAAGAACGTGGTTAAACGATGAAAAAAAAAATACTCTTTATTGTAAAATAAATGAAATAAAGAGGATGTCTTTCTTTGAAATTCAAGCCGAATAAATACCTACGTTACTCAATTTGGTGTTTAAAACATTTTTCCACGCCATCGTTCCTTCGCATTAAAATTATACCTACAAATTAAAAAACACGAATCTTCGTTCTATTTTCGCAAAAATCGCATTTCGTCAATAAAACAAAAACAACAGGTAGGTGTTACCAAGTTGAACCCTACTTAAATTTTTGAATCTGGGACATCGAAAATGACCCGGGGCTAGAGATGTTCGTTGTAAAGTAAAATACTTTATTTTACGTGTAAAGTTTTAAAGTGAAGTTGGTCGATGCGAAGCACCTTACAAAAATTTTCAAAAATGAAAAAAGTCGAGTGACGTATCGATTTATTTGTCAGAGCTTGCCGGCGCTATTTATCAACTCGAATATAAAATTACATCGTATACAATCATTAGTTGCTTTTTTGGTACCTACTACCTACCTTTATTAGTTCTTTTATTCAATTTCCTACGTGTATTTCACAAAAATAAGTAGGCCCGAGACGAAATAAAAAAACTCGATATTATTTTTCATTTTGGAGCGCATCGTTGAGAAGCTCTCGACGAGAGCTTTAAAATGATACCCACCTTTCTCACTTTACACCGCTTTACTTTTTCCTTTACGCAAATTCAACTTTACTGTAAAATGAACGTCTCTACCCAGGGCTAGTTCACCCGTTCACTCTCAGTTGCGTAAGTCGAATACGGAGTTATTACGACGAGCCATATTCCTCCATCTACTCTACTAGGTACCTAACTACCTACCTATTTAGTCGTTAACCTAAACCTAAGAGTATTAGCTTGCCGCGTATTCGTCGTACGATCGGCGCAGTTGATTGCGAACGATAAACGAAGGTGATACGCGCGTCTAGGTAAATATTTGTAATTTTCATCGCTGAAAGACACCTACGTTTATTCAATTCTAACGATATGGGTATGGTATAGTCGTATAGGTACTCGCTTACAATACGTAGGTTTTGGGATGAAAATTTTCTCGCGTCATTTGTCACGTTTGAATTCCATACAAATGAATCGATATCACGTGTACCGTGTACCGTGTACGTCTATACGAGTAGTTATGCCCGTGTAATGGTTTTTTTTTCCCGACTATTCTCGGCTTACTTAGCCGATGTAATTCGATGAAATCGGATTCGGTCATTTTTTTACCAATACGTATTATTTCATTTTACCCGCCTGCCTACCTGCCTACCTGCCTACCTACCTACCTACCTACCTACCTACGTCGAGCGTTTTCGTCGGACTCGTACGCAGATACACGTAGACATAGGTCGTATTAGGTGATAGGTACGTTGCATATGCTTACTCTTATAGCCCTTTGGTATCCGAATTGGGGTTTGGGGAGAAAAGTTATCGAGCGGCTAGTCGACAAACGTATTTTTTTTTCCAATTTACAGGAGGACGAACAGCTTCTACAGCGACAAGATTTGTCAAAAATACGCAAACTAGTTATAACTCATCGAATCACCGAAAAAAACATTTTGAACAAAACCGTCGAATATTGTAAATTGAAAATGGCGCAAATTGATTTGCAGCAGGTTCGCATACAATAAATGCGGTAACGGCAACCTCTGCAAAAAAAATTACCCCCTAGCGACGTTGAAGAAGCGATGCGCGAGACCTCGCTAGTACCTACTACCTTCCACCTAGTACGAGTATCTACTATCTGGACCTACAATTCGACCGCTAACAACTACGGCTACGTACGTAGACACGTACCGGTACGTATGTAGTTACCTGCACATACAGTATGCGATGTACTAATTTCGACCTTTTTACCTATGTATGTTCGAACCTACGTCTATAGGCTATTTACTATCTATATTTATGTTGTACGTGTACCTACTACTCGAATGTTACCCACGTGAATAGGTAAGCGTAAGCCTACCTACTACGAGTATCCAATTATACTTACATCTCGTATACTTTCAATTGCGAAAAATTCGTCGCTTTATTCGTTAACGTAGGAAAAAACCAGCCGACGGTTATAGTAGGTATAGCGTAACTGAGAGAGGAGAATGCGCGGCTTACGCGCTTTGCGTGCGTGTTTTTGAAAAAATACGCGTATCGGCATTTGTCTGGCATATCTGGTTAGTATTGCGAAGCCCGCAATTGCAGCTGTCGTTCAAAATATGAACATTTTTACGGTAAGTATGCGAGGCGTGTTATCAAGTTTGGGACGCTGCGTCGCGTCGCGGTTACAGCAGCAATTACCAATTATTCAATTCGTACCTACCTAATTTTAAAAAAAAGGTAATTGCGGTCGGTTCATCTTAAAAACAGTTCCCAAAAAAGGCTATTTGTTACGAGTATTGTAACGTCTTGTTCGAGTGTTCTCAGCTTCTCGCGTGTACAGAACGAGGTCCAAAGATCGCCGATAAATTCTGCAAAAAAAAACCACGCTCGTGAGGCGAACGGTTGATGGGGAGGGGGGTCAAATAGGAGAACGAAGAGTGGCGCCCAGGGGCCGATAAAACCAATTTGGATGAAGATGACCATAACAGTGGAATGGCGGCGGCGGTGGTGGTAGAGGTGATGATGATGATGGTGGTGGTGGTTGAGAGTCCAAGTGGAAACGATAGGGCGGGCTTGGGCGCGGGCGTGGAATATTTGATTTGAAATGTATTGGATAACAAAGCGCGTGTTGATTTACAATAATGAACGCGGCGCATCGGTATTTTTGTATTCGGCGCGGCGGCGATGGGTATTCGAGTTGACAATGAAACGACGCTATATTCTTCTCGAAGCTCTTTGACCTAGAACAAAGGATCGCATTCGGACTGCGGGGCGATAATCGAAGCCATCTAATTTGCCGTAACCAGCCAGTTCACACGGTTTATTACGTCAACGTCAACATCATCGTCATCGTCATCGCCAACCGGCACACATGCACCGACACTGGCGTCCGTTTCACATCAGTAGCCTTTTCGAGTCGATTTCGAGTGAAACGAAAACCAAACTGAGCATCGAGCATCGAGCACCGGCCAACACTTGCGAAACTCGTTCGATACTGCCAGCCGAGCCGAGCCGAGCCGAGCCGGCTAATAAGACTACCTACTACCTAGCTAGCCAAGTAGCCATACGAAGGCAAAGGCGCAGGCACGGACACCTCGTACCATGGTATTTCATCGGATTACGTCGGTATTGGTAAGTGACATGTTTTATAGTTCGTAGATTAGTAGATACTAGATACCTACTTGTATTCGTAGTTAAGCCCGCGTTATACTTATATAGTGATCGAGTTGATTTCAATGCGATGCGATGCGATGCGATAGCTTTTACGTTTTGTGGACACTCGGCAAGTTGTTTCGCTTGTTTCTTTTAATATACTGGCACTTACTTACTTCCTTATACTTAACTAATGTGAAAATTTTTCAAAAAGCTAGATCGGTCGCCCACACGTAGTCTATTAAGAGTGTACTTACTCGGATATAGGTATACTTGTAAGAAAAGTGTCGTGTCGCATCTGGCGATGCCACGCTCGATTAATTCGATTTTTCTTTATCGTCGTTCGTTTATACGAATATATGTATTATGTAATTTTGTAATTTGTATTTGTACGCATTTTTCGCAGATGCTTTCGCTGTTGTTCTCAGTCGTATCGAGCCGCGAAACATCGACCAATTTCCGAAATAGAAGAATGCCGCGGCCAATCGCGCAGTCTGGCTTGAGCGGTGGCGGGGTAGGCTTTCAAACCAAAAGAAACTTGCCATTCGTTATACGAGTACCGTATTCGAAGATCGTTCCGTCAAACGCTCTATTTTCGCATTCCGTCTCGTGGAAAACGAAACAAGCGCCACCGCCGCGGCCGTCACCGGTCGCCGCCAAATCAGCGGCGGATGAATCGACGGCAACGGCGACGGCGACGGCGGCGGCGACCGCGTCTTCGAGTACCGTATCTCAAACGTTGGCCGACGTTCAAGTTTCGCAATTTCATTCGCAAGATACCAACGGTCAAGTTGTGTTCGGTTTTAACGCGCCCGATCAAATGCGAATCGAACAACGTAACGCCGACGGTACGGTACACGGAACGTACAGCTATTTGGATCCGTACGGTCAAGTTATCAAGGTAAATTACGAGTACCTACCTTCGAATACGCGCTATGTGCGGATAAGTAAGTGCGTTGGCGCCTTATCCACTTTTGGTTTTGGTTGTCGTCGTTAGAGGCAGTATTGGGATACGGGAGCCGGATTTCACGTAACCAGCGACAGTTACCCGTTCGGTGACGTGTCCATCAACGGCGAAAATTCGCAGCTAAATGCGGGCGGGCGCGTGGGCGCGAGTCCGGTTGGTGTGCAGTACACGCCCGAAGTGCAGGCAGCCAGGGATTTGCATTTCCAGTTGTACCAGCAGGCCCTAGCTTCGTTTTTACCCTCCGCTATCAGGTAATTACGCGCGAATCTGCCCGAGCCGGATGTACTCGATGCGATTACTACGAGTAGATACGTGTACACGCGCATGCGTGCGCAAGTAGCGGCTCGCTCGTTTATACGCCACGTATTGTTTACAGCCTTCGAAATGATATGCGACGTAATGGTAGCGCGCCTACCGAAAGTGACAATTCGTCTTCGCAGCTGCACGATTCGCCGCCACCGGATACCGTAATCGCGACGCCGTCTGCTGCAGCAGCAATTAACGACGTCGATTCGTCGTCGTCGTCGCCGTCGCCGTCGACCACCACCGCGACCACGCGCACTTCCATTATACGTTTGGACGACGACGACGACGACGAAAACGTGGCGGACGCGAATCAAGGTTCCATCAATATCGTAGAGCCGGATACCGAAAACGGCAGCATAGTCATACAAAAGCCAGAATACTTGAGAATTTCGTGGACAACGGAGAATAAAAAGTATCGCTATAATCCGGCCGCCGCAAGCGCCAGCAATCGCAATCACAACCACAACCACAACCACGATAATTGGATGGAAAAATCGACGACTACGACTGCCTCGTCAGCGGAAATTCTCAACGCTACCAAGTTGACAATTCAAAGTACCGAGTGAATAAAAAAGCAACTTTCACAACGTAGGTTGGTAAGTTTACTTTTTCATCTTTGTTCGCGATTGTACATACCTTTTTGCGGTACGCATTTGGCAAGTTACGGGGACGCGGTATCGGCGAAACTGCCTTTCTATAAAAATGAATTTTGCATTTATTAGCGTTAGATGCTAAGATTTTATTAGCAAGTACCACCAGTGTATACCTAATATACGAGTACGTAGGCTATCTACGAGTGTTACGTGTTTATCGGTGGTATAGGTACACGTCTACGTACCTACTTACTCTTACGCAGACTATCTACGTACCTAACGTACCTATCTACGTAAGCGCAGCTCAGTACGAATTATGTACCTACCTACCTAGCTACCTATTTTAAAATTATTGTATCTAATGTAATGTTGTCGCGTGAACGCGATCCCATCACTCGAACCGTATAAAGGCGAACCTTCATTAAAAGGTTGAAAAATTAGCGATTTCGCATCGCGTTGTGTTGTGTTGTTTATTATGCGAGTACGTCGTACTTGGTAGTTTATTCGCTGTACCATGGGTCTCGTAGTTTAACAGGTATTCGTAGGTACAAGTACCCGTAGACCGTAATACACGCCACATACCTACCTACCTATGTACATTATTCGGACATACGGCCGCGGCTTACTGCCTTCTCCGTACCTATGTCCTATACCTAATACAAGCGTACGTGACATTCTTTTAGCATTTCAGCGAGTAGGTACCTACGAGTAAGTATGAAAAAATAGACTAGTAACTTGTTTTACGTTTAGGGTGCTGGCGTAGGCGCTAGGTACAACTTACAAGTAAGTACATACTCGTACGTGCCAATGATGCCATTCTGCATTTGCAATGCAATTCGCGACTGACATCATACTCGTATCTTTTTTTATTTGTTCGCGCCTCGCGAGTTTCATACGCTTGACCTTGATAGATAGGTAGGTAGGTAGGTAGGTAGGTAGGTAGTATTAAGATTTAAGAGGAACCCGATACACGGTGTAGACCTACTAATTCGATGGATACCTTTATAGGTACCTACGTATTGTTCGAAAAAGTTGTTACTACACAATATGTTTAGTACGAGTACCCGCGTCAACTTTGAACTTAGCCGCTGAAATAAGGCGAAAACGTTTTTCTGCCGCACTTGTATGCGTTCACGTCGGTAGGTATACTATACTTTATACGCATACTATATAATATAATACAACAAGCTTCGAGCGTACCGCAGATGCCTGCCTTACAGATAATTACTCTAGTACAAATTTACAATTATCGCATAGGTACGACGACGTACGAGTACGTAAAAACGATCGAACCGCGCTCCTTGCAGTGCTCTACGAGTAGGTATTTTTATACTAGACTACGCGTCTACGACTACGAGTATATATTAGGTAGGTAAGTAGGTAGGCAGGCTGGTAGGTATCTACGTAAATTACCGGCGTTAGGCGATGCCCTTTATTCGCTATTGTCTTTCGTCGGATTCGCCATTCTGCGGTTGGTCGTTGGACGAGGGCGACGCCGGCGTCGATGGTGACGAAGGTAAAGATTGAGGTGGTAGATAGGTCTGCGATAGAGTTGCGGAACCGATACTGGTTTTGTGCAGGTAAAAAGTGGTCTTTTCTTTATCGTCGCCCTCAGTTTTACCCTTATTAACGTTATTATCCGGCTTTAATACGTAATATTCCAACTGCGGATGTTTATTCGCTTTCTTCTTGGACGCGCAAGACTTGTTCTTCGACTTGGACGGTTGGTCGTTTGGCGGTACCAGCATTAAATTGATATTCGGTACTTTGTTCGAATTTTCGTTATTGTTCGCTTTCGCCGCTATCGTTTCGGCGTCGGTGTTGTTGTTGTTGTTGTCGTTGTACATTTCGTCGCTCGAGTTAGTCGACATCGGTACCGATCTGCTGGCTAGCGATACGCCTTGGTCGCAATCTTCAGAGCTGACGTCGTCGTCGGCTTCCGCTTCGCCAGCTTGCAACGGCAGTTTGCATTTTTTCAATTTCTTAGTAGTCGAGTTTCGAACGTAGATGGCGATTTCCGGATTCAACGAATTATTGTCGGCGTTTTGTAGATCGGCGTTGTATTCTTGTAATTTATCGCCGCGAATAATCACGGTATACGCGGTGTTTGCGAAAGGTTGAAAATTTGAAATTTTATCGGCGTCGCCTGCGACTCCGACCGCGTCTCCGTCTCTGTCGGCGCTTTCGTTCCAAGTCTTGAGGCGTTGCGGTTGGTTTTTGTTGGCCGAAGTCGGGTTTACGTAAACGTAAAACTTATTTTTGTCCGGATTATCGAGAGGAGGAGGCGAATATTGGCCGGCGGCCGGCTCTAGAATTACCACCACGTTGCTGACCATGTGCGCGGAGTCGGCGGTGTTAGCGTTTGCGAAGGGGATCGGCGACGCCGACGCCGGCGAGTATACGTTCAACGAACTGTCTTGCACGACGGTATGTGTAACCACGACGTTGTACTCGTCTTGCGGCGGACCGACGGCGACGCCGCCGCCGTCGGAATTTTCTTCTTGAAAATTGGCCGGCGGGTCGCCGCCGGCGCCGTCGCACACTTCCAAAGTTTCGCCTTGCTGTTGCTGGTTTTCTTCCTCTTCTTGTTGCTCTTCGGAAGAGCTCGTCTCGCTGCACGATACCGATCCGCTAGTCGTATTGGAGCATATCAACGTGATTGCGGTGTGTTGCGCTGCCGACGACGGCGACAGCGGCGGCCGATTACTGTCGAAATACTCCGGAGGATTGTACACCGAGAAGTAGTTTTGTATTCGTTGGATGATTCTTTCGATAAACGGAGGCAATCTGCCTCCGAATAGCTGTTTGCTAGGTTCGCCGGTTATAGCGGACGTTGACGCCGGCGCCCCCACCGGCACCGGCACCGGCGCTGGTCTTTTTCCAAGTATCGAAACGATCTTGCGAATTAAGCTACTCGGCAAAACGTTGTCGGCGGAAGCGTTCTTGAAATTCGCTTCGTAGTCGGTTGAGGTGGTTTTCATTGGCGAATCGAATTTTGCCGTCGATTCTCGAGTACTTTGCCAACGCCTGTATACGCAATTAAAACACGCGTATTAAATAAAACGGCGTAACTATCGTTTGTTAGTTCGTTAGTTCGTTCGTTCGTTTATTTATTTATGTACTTATTTATTTTACCCGGCTCGAATATTTTTCACCGACAAATTGGTCGCCGAGTCATTCAGCGTCGGTTGTTTTGAAACGGAATGGACATCGGAATCGTCGAATTTGGTTTGACGCCCGCCAAACTCGACATTTGCGGTCGCTTTACCGACGACCCAATTGCAAACCAGTCCATTCTGTAAACGCAACAATTATAAAGCTACGGTTTTTTTTTCCAAAAAAATATGGTAAAGTTACAGTTCGGTTTTTTTGCTATTACTAACGATTACAAAAAAATCTCGATAACCACGGTAGGTATATCCAGGTATGTCAATCTAGTCGTTTAATACTAACCTATTTACGCCCATTTATCCACCTCCGTTTAGTATTTGATAAGAATGAGATGGCGCAGGAAGGAAAAACAAGAAATAAATGAAAGAGGTGGTCGACTAAATGTAGGGCTTACATTGTAGGCCTAAGTCGAGGTCAATGATCGGTGATCAGGAATCCGGCGCCGCGTCCGTTTCGAACGTACGAGCTTCGTTTACGATATTGCGCCAATTTTTGGCTCGAAAATACGATTTAGATTTAGGTTCAGCGCACTCGAATTATGCGAATGAAAAATACTACGATACCGACATTTCGGACGACACAACCGTCTGAATTTGTGACAAGTGTCAATAAGAAAAAAACTAACGTTACCTATCTTATTCTTCTCGGCAACTGCGACAGTGAATTCTTCGGATGCGAATACCCCGCCCCCTCTAGACCACGTATTACTGCGGTAATAATACTCGTCACGTTGGGTGATGCTATAGAACGCTAATAGCAAGGAGGTACCTACGTACCTACCCACCGCCCACCCACTCACCCTCAGTCAAATAAAAACCACGAAAATACGCAATTGGACTCGGAATTTCGAAGAACAGAAGGGCGGCCCAGTGGACAATCGAACACGGTTTGCTATGTGAAAAATACCTCGGCCTTACCCGATACTCGAATAGGTTAACGAAAATATGTTCCAGTCGCGTGTAGGTATACCTACTAGCCACTAGGGCGTAAGTAGGAATAGGTATGTGTCGCGAATGGTTATTGTATGCGGATTCGACCATCAACGACGCGACGCGACGGATACCATCTTCCATCGAGTTTGGGAGAAAGAAAGAAGGAAAGAAAGAAAAGAGAGAAAGATAGTAACTAGGCGAAAAATTTCGACTTACCAAACTAATAATGATAACTGCGGTCAAGCTCATCTGCATGGTGATCGGTAGCTATGTGGCGATTTGGAGCGAGATGCGTGCTTCTGCTGCTCATAACCTATATTAGACTAGCGACTTGCGAGACTATAAACCAAATCGAAATCGGTCTGGATGTTTGAAAAGGAAACGACCGCTATGGTTACGGGGACGTTGGTTCAATCATCTGCATTTAATTTAACCTGCTGTTTCCTGTTGTCTTTTCATTCGATTGAAAGAATAGTTTGGCGCGGCATACGACGCGATGGCGCGATGGCACGCTGCGCTGTATGCGGTGCAGTGGGAAGCGGCACGGCGCGGCGCGGCGGTGTGTCGTTGTTTTATTAATCATTTGTTTATCCGTTAGTCGTCCAACAACGATAAACTTAATCGACCTGTTCCGTTACTTGGTCCTACCTCTACCTACAACCTATATCTTTACCTGTAGGTATTCTTACTTTGACGAAACGTTCGCATACACTTTTACAGTACTGCGTAGTGTGTATACTGTAGCCTGCACTACATAATTGCTTATATAGCCTATACGCTATAGATATACCTACTCGTATTCCAGTCGGTGATCAAGTATCTAACTAGGTACATAGGCAGGTACCTACTAAACAAAGTAGATACCGCTACCAGGGGGGGGGGATACTTTGAACACATTTTGATACATTTTGTCGCGTAGCACCATGAATTTTCAAGTTGGAGTTTTAAGCTTCCGGATTAGGATAATACGTGTGGAAAAAGTGTAAAACTAAAGTAAAGGCGGTTTCGTTCAGCCGAGCGAGCCGACGAAACCGCGAATCAAACGAACGAAAACTTCAATATTACGAATTTATTTTAATTTTACAATTAGATTTTAGTTTATTACATTAGGTAATTAATTACTAAGGGGGGTGGTAATTGGTCTAATTACGACGGGTTCTGCCTCGGCTGGTTCCGGCGGTCTCTAAAGTGGGCAGACGGAACAGAACACAAGAATTGCCCATTAGTTATAGAAACTAAATGAGCTACCTAATTCTAACTAAAAACAACGTTAAGCAGAGGAATTTGTGGAGGCGTACTGAGGTTTTATTTAGTTTAGTTTAGGTACTAATCTAAAGCTCATTTTACGAGGGGGGGAAATCGGGGCGCCAGAAAGACCTTTCTTAAGTGTTAGTAGGGTTAAAAAGGTTTAAATTAATCTGAAAAGTAACTCGCCGAAGGAAGGACTTCGTCCTGCCTCTCGCAGCTGTTTGTCTCCATTTTATTCGCTTCCTCCGCCATAATTTTAACTTTAAGTAATTAATAATGTTAAATTAACTTGGAAGCATTAAGTATTTCGCTTTCCTTCAAGGTATGTCGTTTAGAGGGCAAATGCGACGCTCTGGGTAATTTATTATGAGTCATTAGCGTCAGTGTGACATAATCGTAGGGTGAGTCACCCCTGTTTAGGTAGGTACCTTCCTAAAAGGGTTAATTGCTTGTTTGGCCCGGTAATTATCCCTTACCAGGTAAATTACCGCGTAATTACCAGGTAATTATCGTAATTTACCGGCTAAGAGTTTTCTTAAGTTTTCGAGTGAAGCGCTAGTGTCGCTCCTTGAAGTCGAGTTTTCGACAGTACGATCGTTGGGACCAACCTGAACATTTTTTGTTCATCCGCCTACCTCTTTTACTTCGCTCAAAATTCCAGCTCAAAGTGTGTTCAAAGTTACCTCACTATTTGGGGTAACTTTGAACCCCCCCCCCTTCCCATTTTTTTTTCACGAATCTCATTTCTCACATCAAAAATAGTCAGAAAACAAAGTTTTAGCTCAGTTTTAGCGAAATCGAACATTTGGAGGCGAAGCAAAATTGATATTTAGAATTTTTTGCGATATTTGAATTTCTTTTAACGCGTAGCTAAAATAATTTTCTGAAAAATTTTATATGTTCTCACTCCACCATTCAAAAAACGTATTAAAACAGATTTTAAATGATGTTCAACGTTACCCCGGCATACAAAATATGAATTATCTCAAAAACTATCAACTTTGATGTAGAGGTAACATTATGTGTGAAAAATGTAAAAAATTAGTGACTAGGCATGAGAGCACCAAAAAAAATATATATAACATATTAAAAATGAGTGAAAAATTGAAAAATCAGTATGACCACACCAATAATTTATACCTTTTAAAGATTTGAAAACTACTGGAAAATGAGTGAAAAATGCAAAAAAAATAGTGACTGCGCTTGACTGCGCTAAAGAAATTGGTCACTACGTACTTACACTGTGCTAGAATATCGATTTGTGGTACAGTAAGACTTTTGAGTGATAAGAAAAAAGTAGCTCGCGAGAGGGAGAAAAGCCAATACGCCAGAAAGAGAAATCAGTGATTTTTATGTATCAAAAATATTAAATTCTCTCAAGTATAACCTCAAAAATGAAGAAATCTGTGATTTTTATACACTGGAAATATTAGTTTTGAATTGTTGAAAGTATTAAATTCTCTCAAATATCAGAGCAAAAATGAAGAAATCTGTCACTGTGCTGAGCTGTGCCAGAAAGAATATATGTATACTACTCGTACAGTATGAAAATTCACAGTGATACGCAACAAAATGTATCAAAACGCGTTCAAAGTGTCCCCCGGTCACGGCCTATAGAGCAACGGCAGTTTAGCGGGTTGCATAATACTACTGCCGTGCTCCGGGGCAGCTGAAATGTTTTTCACTATTTTTTTATTT
>FIZU01049971.1:0-10814 GCA_900064475.1 Pseudococcus longispinus
CGGTTGAAAACTGCCAAAAATAGAAATTTTTAACGAAAATCCACATTTAACCCCCCACAAGGGGTTAGGGTTGAGATATCGAGCTAAAAATTTTGTCACGGGAATTTTAGACCATAAGGAACAACTTCCACTGAATAATTCAAAATTCGGTACTCAGGGCCAAATCACCCCTATAAACCCGGCTACGCTCTTTATCATTGAAAGATTTTTGTAAAAAAACGATTTTTAACCAAACAATTCATTTCAATTTTTTTTTTAAATTTCATTAAATTTTTCAAGAAAAATTTTTAGAATTGTTTCTTATTTCTTGATGATTCTTTTGAACCCCAATCCTATCTTCAAAGGATTTTTTCGGGATAACTTTCTAATAAACTTTTTTGCTTCATTAAAAAAATTTTATGGATAATTTTTTCAATCGATTTTTTTTGAAGTCAACTCATACAAATTTTTCGGTCAATTTTTTTCAGATATACTCATAGAAATTATTTCAATCATTTTTCTAGTTCATTAGGAACTTGGAAAGCCTACTTTTCAAAAAAAATTTCAAGATGAAGTGACAATTTTTTGTAAAAATTTATTCTAAAAAATTCGACCACTTTCCAAGATTTTTTTGACTAAATTTTTTTTGACATTCATCCATTCTTCCGTGAAATTTTTACGTAAAATAGTATTCAACATTCCAAGTAAGTAGGCCTACCTATTTTCTTACCAAAAGTTTGAAAAAACTGTATTTTCTTAACAACCATAAAAAAATGAGGATTTCTTCAAAATTTTGACGAAAAAAATGTCTAAATGTCAGTGAAATCTTTGAAATTTCCCAAGTCCAAAAATTCTAAAGAGAGAACTCCAAAAAAAAAAGAGACAAAGTCAAAATACCTAAAAGCCAGGGAAATTTCCGAAGTTTTCTGTTCAAAAATTCGTTTGAAATTTGAAAAATTTTCCTGTCCAAAAGGCTATTGTCTGACAAAATATCTGAAAGTCATCGAATCTAAATTTTTCTGAGTTGAAAAAGTCAGCTGCCCACCTTAGAAAATTTGTCGAAGTTCAAAAAGCCAGAATTTCTGAAATTCTTCAGAAAGCCCAAAGTCTGACAAAATGTGTATCTCTAAAATTTTTTAAAGTTCAAAAAGTCTTATGTTTGACTAGTTGCCTGCGGAATTTCGTCTCGTTTTTCAAGGAATTACTACGAGTAATGTAGTAAGTATCATCAAAATTGCAAAAAAAATAATAAAAGCTGAAAAATCTTGTAAAATTTGAGGAAATTTTCATAAAAATCATGAGGAATTTGATAAAATAGTCAAAACGTAATGAAAATTGCAAAAAATGACGCAAAAATTATTGAAAATGTTCATTAAACACGATAAAAATATCTTTTAAAAAATTTGAAAAAATCATGAAAATTGTCGAAAATGTCGTAAAAGTTGATAGTTTCATAAAAATAATTTTTTTAAAAAAACATGTCAATAATGGCCAAAAAATTGATAAAATCGTTCAAAATTTTTATAAAACTTGCTAAAATGTTGGACGAAAATGGTTTAAAAATTTATTCAATTTTTATTTTTATGAAAATGTCAACAATTTTTACCACACTTTTAGGAATTTTCATGATTTTTCGATCATTTTCATGACTTTTTACACATTTTTAACAACTTTTATGTAATTTTCAAAATTTTTTGAACGTTTTCATCAAACGTGAAGGATCTAACGATTTTTGTAAAAATTTTATCTAAAATTTCCACGATTTTTTGGAAATTATCATCAAATTTTGAATAATTTTTAAAGGAGTTTTATCACAATTTTCGTGATTTGTTTGACTATTTTTATGACATTTGTAATGTTTATGTGATCATTTTCAATCATTTTAATGTCATTTTCAACAATTTTCATAATTTTTTGACCACCTAGATACTTACGATATTTGTAATGATTTTTTATGAAAATTTCATCAATTTTTATGTTTACAACAATTTTTATAATTTTTTGAACGATTTCATCAATAATAGGACAATTCTATCATTTTTACAACATTTTCAGCAATTTTCATGATTTTTTCTGCATTTCTACGGTATTTTTATTATTTTTTGTGAACATTCGAAACAATTTTCAGGACATTTACAAAAATGTTTTGTGATGTTAAAACATTTTTAAACATATTTTTATGAAAAGTCGAGAGATTGGGTTGTGTGAAATAAGCCCATGGCAAAAACTTTTCACACAAAGTAAATTAAATATCATCCAGATTTTCATTATGATCTTCAAAAAAATTTCTGATATAAAATTTCACTCCTGAAAATCAGCTAAAATATGTACAAACAGCAATGCCCCTCGCCCCCGTAATTTTATGATTATTTCACAAAACTGTAACCACCCTCATTTGCGGCATAACAAATCGATCGCGCTGTAATCGGAGATTACCTAATTTCCAAACCAGTACCCAAATTCTACCCTCGCTAATTTGATTAAACAAAGAGAAAAAAAACACGAACCGAAAACGAATAATTAAGAAACTCGAGAAACTACTTAATTTAGCAATGTTCGCCGGCTCGATGAGAACAAACCGGTGAAATATGTAGCGAAATATTTCCAAGTTGACAATAAGTCGTTTTACACATTTCAGCAACGTTTCGATTTAAATCGTGTTTTTAATGAAAAATTTCTTTGCAGGAAATTTATCGCTTGACGGCAGCTGTTTCCTTAAAAACAGACTACGCTACGTTCTCAAATTGTATACCAGCATATTTACAAGTTTATGTAATTAAGTGTAATTGTGTAACGTCATTACTTTCGTAAAACGTTACACATTTTCGACGCGAGCGATAATTTTATAAGGTAAACTAAATTTTACTCTAAACAGAGTCGTCTGCTCTGTTATCAACGCGTTTTAATATAATAAACACGACGATAAGAACGACTGATGTGTAATTTTCCTTGTTTTATACGTTCACGCAACCATATAAACGGCTCGTTTTATATAGAATTTCGCCAGGTATAGGCTTCTTCTTTTGAAAAAAAAAATGAGGACAACGAAATAAAAATTAAAAAAAAACGACAATTCGCCAAATTAATCATTAAAATTATTAATTTACCAAAAAACCCCGGAGAAGAAAAAAACAAGCAGGGTTTTTTTTCGAAACAACTCGTACAAGTGTAGAAGGGGAAAAAACAATTAAATATCTTTGAGCGGAAGTTGAAAAACTCACTCGCGTTAATTGTTTCACGAAAGCGAGAGAAAAAAAAATCCTCTTTATATAGAAAATCTTTCGAGCGAGCAGAAAAAAGATTGCTTTGGTAAAAAATTAAAGCTTACAACTTACAACTTACCTCAAGCCGGGTATTGTGGTTACTTCTTGATGGTCTTGATCTAGCCATTGTATGCTCGGAGCGGGAATACCCTGACCTAAGCAGTTCAGTATCACACCACGTGAACTATTTACCAAGTGGACGAATGGCGGAGGTTCGACCAAAAATACGGGTCCGGATAAGTACGAAGTGTTTGCGGAACTAATACCTGAAACGTGACCAAAAAAGGCACGATTAGTTTTTCTAAAGCTAAGAAAATATCCGACGATGAATTTGCAAGCCTGTATAGGGGTGGAGGCCTACGTACATGTATGTTTATTCGAATTTAATGGAATAAACCGCTATACGAATGACCATTTTATCGAACGTGTGGCCATTACCTTATTAAATTTGAATTACGGACCAAATGTCGCCCCGAATGTACGTAGAAGAGCTTATGGCGAATGAATTTTTAATGAAGGAATTTAGGTTGCGGTAAGTATTTGTATGTGAATCCTGCCTAGGATAGTTTTTTTTTTCCATAAACGATATGCAGAGTGAGTAAATAAAGATGACTGAATGGGGAACGATTTGATCACATGAATAAGTCATGATTTCATTGTGGATGAATCGTTTATAAAAATAATTTATCAGAGATGAGTGAATCGTTCGCGAACGACAACGATTGACTAGATATGAATAAGTCACGTACGATCAATTTCTCACATTAATGATCGATTCATTCACAAACGATTCATTAGAAATAAATGAATCATTCGCGAACGATTCCTCAGATGAATTGATTATTCATAAACAACTCGATCAAATATGAGTCATTTTTAGAAAATTAAATCTTGAAAAAATCGTTCGCGAATGATTCGATCAGATATTACTCGTTCATAAAATAATTTTATCAATAATGAATCATTCGCGAACGGCTCGATCAAAGACAAGTCGGTTACAGGTAATTAAACCACAGATAGATCGTTCCGAAACGAGTTTTCAGATGAATGAATCGTTGGTAAACAATTTTACCAGATATGAGTCATTCACCTAAAATTAAATCTTGAATGAATCGTTCGCGAACGTTTCCTGAGATGAACGAATCATTCGCAAACAACTTGACCAAATTTGAGTCGTTTACAAAAAATTAAATTTTGAAGGAATCGTTCGCGAACGATTCGATCAGATATTACTCGTTCACAAAATGATTTTATCAATGATGAATCATTCGCGAACGGCTCGATTAAATTTGAGTCGATTACAGGTAATTAGATATCTGATGGATAAATTGTTCACGAATGATTTTATCGAACATGATTCGTTCACCAAATGAATCAATCAATGATAAATCGTTCATTACATATGGATAGTTGGACTTGAAGCTGGGCAAATTCCAGCCAAAGTGTGGGAATTGATCAGGATTTCCCGGCGATTGCAGTTAAAGTTCGCTCTTTTTTGTGGCTAACGAGTTTCAACCCGACTCAGCTGATTTTTTCCTGAGGTTGGAGTTGAAATTGGAAACTCTTTTTCAACTCCAGTACCCTCTTTGCTATTTCCTCTGACTTCGCCCATCTCTTCAAGCCTTCTCACTTGAATCCTTTTTGTGGCGATTTGCTTGGCTCATCTCCACTATTTCTTTAATGCTTTACTCCTTGAAGATTTGCGTCCCGCCCCCTGCAAATCCCCTACTCGGAACTTGCTTCGTCTTCTTGTCTGTCTGTTCGTTCATAACGGCGACATTTCCCTGATATTTCCAATTCTTTACATCCCACACTTCCAACCTCCCACCACTTTGACCTCCCACTGCTTTGTACTTCTAACAGCTTGAAACCTACATCATTTTGAACCTGCCATTGCTTCAAACTGCCCACTACTCACAACTTCGTACCACTTCAAACCTCCTATTATTTCGATCTCCCACCACTTTGAACCTCACACTGCTTCAAACCGCTCACCTCCTCGAATCTCCAACTGCTTCAAATTCCCAACTACGTTGCACATCCCACCACTTCTAACCTCCCACTAACATGACTACCACTTTTTAATTCTACAAATTTAGATAAGATATATATTTTTTATTTATATATTTGTTAGATCAGAGGTCAGGAATGGACTGAAGTTTGATGTGGGGAGGGGGTTGATGCGATGAGCAGTTAGTGGGGATTCGATGTGGTGAGAGTTTGAGTGGTTGGTGCGGTGGGTGGTTTAATGCAGTGGGAGGTTGATGTGATGAGTGGGGTTGATGCAGTGAAAGTTTGGGTGGTTGGTGTGGTGGGTGATTTGATACAGTTGAAGGTTTGATGTGGTGGGAGCTTCATATGGTGGGGTTGATGTGGTGAGAATTAGGGAGATCCCGAGATTTGATGCAGTGAGCAGTTGATGCAGAGGACAGTTTGATGCGGTGATGGGTTGGATGTGATGGTAGCTTGATGCAATGAGGGTTTGGGTGGTGGAATGGGTTGTTTGATGCATCTTGATTCAAGTATGACCACTATGAATCGGTATATAAATAGATCATTCACGAACGACTAATGATTCCAACTTTTAACTGATAGATGAAAAATTTTCAAAAAAAAAACAGTAAAATGGAAAGTTTATTTCACTTGAAATTTTCCCAGGCAAATGTACTTCAAAATGAACAAAATCTCGGGTTTTTTTGAATGTCAAGTAAATATTCAAACGTGCTCTTAGGATCATTTAGGTACTTCATTTCAAGTAGGTACTTTACGACAAACACGAGTACATACGCCAACCAAAAACGACCGAAATTTACCAACGTCGTAAATATACCTATTCTTACGAGTGATTTTAACGACGAAAAATTAAATCCCCATCAACCTCATTAAATTGTCGTTAACAAAAACGTTGTTTTGATAATTCAATGCGGCAGCCCGGAAGCTTCCAAAAGGTTATACTTTTTTCTACACAATGACGACGAAGACGACGAAGCAGAAGAATGAGGCAAGAAAAGAGCCAAAATTGACGAAGGTTCGCTTCTTGTCTTGAAGTTAATTAAAATTAGTTTTCGCAAATACGAAGTTTAACGAGTTGAATGAAAAGTTGATTTCTTTTTAATTCTACAAAACATACTTATACTTCGCTTTATAGAGTGTACTATATAAGTTTACAATAAAATTAAACCCGCGTTCATGCAGGAAATCCCAGCACATATAAGTTTTGGAAGCACAGTTTACACGATGAACTATATCAATATGTGTGCTAAAATGACGCGTTATAGGTACCTACCTAATACGTAGGTACGTAGGTATATTACGTACTAAGCCGACTACCGAATTTGAAAAATAGGCACATGTAGTACCTATCTACGTATTAAGCGAATTCCAAAACTAGGTCTTATTTGCATGTAATGTAGCGCATCGTAACGGTTTGGAAAATAGCGAACTACATGAGCGTATTTCGTGTTACGAATAATCCGTATGGCGTATACGTACGATGAGGTTGTTTCTCTAATCAAAACAACTATATTAATCGGATTGTACTCGAGTTAACTTATCTCGTTGATTAGTTAAATTCCGAAATGGTCTTACAAAAGGTAAACACAGTCAAAAACCGACGTACAAAATAATTATTCTATACACGATTTTCGACAAAAGATACACCACATCGCGGATTCCATTCGTTCGCTTATTTTTACTTATACGCGTTTAAAAGGAATTATTTTTTTCAATCAATCCTATCTAATCAAGATAGTACACAAAAAAGTTGAAATATTCGTAAATTCGCCCTATTTATTTATTTGTTTTTAAAACACGTGTTAAACGAAAAGATGAATTTATTAGCGAATTTTAATTATACCCTACGTACTTATCAGCTGATTTTTAAATACGACCACAGCTTCTATTTATTTGTACGATTGAAGCAATAATTTTCAGGCACGTTTTACTTTCCCAGGATTAAAATTGTCAAGTACCTAGCTACGTCGATATCCCATACACTAGCAGTAGGAATGCTTCGCGTGTAACCATAAAATTACAAAATTCATAAAACTCGCTTTTGAGCAGGCCGGAATAAATTAAAACGTATTTCAAGTGTTGTTCACACGATGCCCTTTTTTCTGCAGCAACTTTTTTTCATCATTTTTTTCTCGTATACTTATTGTTTAACGAAGGGTACTCGCTATTGGTAAACGTGTTTTGGTATAATGAGACTGCTCTTATCTACGTATACCATTTCTAATAGACAGACTGACATGAGCCTGGTGTGCGAATTTTTCACGTTTATTCGTTGAAATTCGAATGAAAAGATTTGCAGTGGTGATATTTCAAGATTAACATTATTTTGATGACCTGATCAACCTGATGTTCAAACATATTGCACTACTCATCATACAACCAATAATAACATATGAAGATAAAATATAAAGAACAACATTATATGAGCACGTATTAAACAATATTTACAACATTTGGAAAAAACGAACATTCAAAGAATAGACATGACTAGATTAAAATACTATTTACCGGACTTTGTCCTTTTGTAGCCAATACTGGACTTTTCCAGACCCAAAGCAATCTGATACCAAAATGTAGAATCTGTCTATCGACGTTCAGACTTGCTCAAACACCAAAACTGACTTTTTTTGCGTCTCCCAGAGGTACCAAAACGTGCTAAAATTTTACATTCTTTAATAACTTGCATTTAACCCACAAATTCAAAAAACTTCAAACAGAAACTTACCCGGAAATTGTCCGGCGGCAGCTCAGGTGAAGTACGATTCCACAACCATAATTAATATATCACAAAACAACGTGAAAGTTGAAGTGAAATTCAAAGTAGTTCGTCTTTGGACGCATCAAGTCATATGAAGTGCACTTTTCTGCCACCGAACCTTTTCTTAGATTGTTTCTTATCTTTTCCCAATTTCCACCCTTCTCCTTTTCCTGTGTAATCGTTTGATCGTCGATACCTATTTCAATCGTTCTAAACCTGTGGCGCTTTGAGGCATCAATTTTTTTGTATACGGGTTTAGGTGTGAAGGGTGTGAACAGCTAATGGGTGCGGCTGTCTTACCTAATTCTTCAGGAGCCAGGCGATACCGCCAACACCAAGCTGCAACTGAAGGGAGACTTTAACCAACAAAAACACTTTCATGCATACAAAATACAGCGTTTATTGTACAAGGATTGGCTTCGATTACATTGGACTCTGGCAAGGGCTTATATACGAAGTCCCACGCAGTTTATAAGCGAGTAGTTAACTGCTACGTTTATAACACGTTTGGGATGCTACACGGGTATTGAATGGCGTTTCGCCTTCTCCATCAACAGGTATGCAGGTAGAAGGTGAAGTAAATTTTTTCTTCAAGTACGGTCCATATTCTGACGTCTCCTGATGTCATTTTGATCAATTTTCAGTTTGATACTTTTTTCTAAAAGTACCAAATTGAAAATCCCCATATCAAATAACATTTTCTCTTTTCCATCATTGTGTATTGGTCTTAGGTGGCGACGTCCATTTTTTATACACATCACAACCCATTTTAAGACAATATTTGATGTCATTTTGGTAATTTTTAAAAAAAAATCCAGAGTGGGAAAATCTCATATCACCTAAATGACGTGAGGTATATTTTCTTCGCATACATATTTATAATCAACGGAAAAAATTGTAAAGAGAAATCATTCGGTCGAATAAAGATCATAGCAACATTTAGACAATTTACCTATATCAAAGTATCGATAATATTTCAATTCTCCAATCGTTACGTTTGCTTTATTACAGCTTAAATTTCACCTCATTGAAAATTATTGCTAAGTTATCAAAGCGTGGAAAAAATCTATCGAGGTAAATTGCTTCGTGAAAAATGATAGTAAAAAAAACCACCATAAAAGATATTTCGATAGTATAATGAACCTCGTTCCATAAATATATCGAATCAAAGCGATAGATTTGGTATAAAGAGAAGAAGCAAGTAGAGCCCTCTCCTCTTAGCCCTTTCCAAAGTTCAATGTTTACGAATACATTAAAAAATATCCGCTGGAAAATTCGCAGTATTCGAATATTATAATAAAACGAACTCCAGACTAAAAAAGTGGGGGTAATTTTATATAAGTTAATTAATATGTATGAGAATTATTACACGACGCTAGGGGCAAAGTATGGTGCATTCGGTCGTCATTTTAAAACGCGTCAATTTACATATTTTTGAACGAGATGTCGCCTATACCCGGATACGGTTTAACCAAAGCCTCAAGTTGGTGTTTGTGGCGGCGACAGATAATTATTATTTGCTTTGAAAGCTCGCGTCCCATAAGTAAAAAGCTAATATAGTAATAGTCTCGTTATATACGGTTTTAATGGTGAGAAAATTATAACGTTGTAGGTTAAACTTTGAACGAAAAAGCGTCAATTTGCACTCGAATAATTGAATACTGTTGTTTGGATATTTAATGTAATTTATTAATGGCACGTGGTCGAGCCTATTTTTCGGCCTTGTATTTGATATTTGTAATAGAAAGCGGATGATTTTACGCATATTACGAGTATAATCGTTATTCGGCGATGTACTTAATTTAAGCCTGTTTCGTATTTCTATGTGGTCGTATCTTCGAAATAGACTGAGGGCTCGGCTCGGGTTTTATATTATTCATATGCTATTTGTATGTGCGAGAGTGTTTTATTCAAAATTGAGAAATGAATTCTCAAACAAAGATACGACGCGAGCAGTTTTACGATTCTAGACTAATGTGATGAAATAGTCGTCTTATTGAAAAGGGAAAGGGAAATGTAATAGCCGCAGTACAGATGAGGGTGGAATTTTGATGAGCACATGCACCATGTGGTTTCTCGTTTTCTTCTCGTTTCTCTCTTATTGTTCGTCCTCATCGGCGTAATCACGCGAGTAACCGTGTTTCGTTTTCATCGAGGATGAGTTACGTATTTGTAATTGGAGTAATGCGTTGAAATAATCAAAATACTGGAGAAATCTCCAAGAGAAGAAAGTTAGATTAGAAAGTGACGAGGAGAGAAGATGGATGATTTTACTTATGCTCAATTCATCAATTCTATGGTCATTCTCAAACATAAAACAGCGATTGATCGAGAAATATTGGGATTGATTGAAAAACAAGTGAAAAATGCTGATCCAATTCCACGATGTCAAAGTGAACTATGCCATTCCCAATTCCCTTCAAAGTTCCTTATCTCCGTTCTTGAGACAGTTACTGAAAAATTAGTTGAAAAAAAACTGTAGATTGAAATCCTGGGAATAATTTTGTTTATTATAAAAATTTTGATTGCCCCTGCCCCTCTACCAATTATCATAATTTGTATGAAAATGATTATTGGAGGAGAGGGAGGGATCATTAAAAAAATATATACCTGGAAATTAATCAATTTGAACATGACTCACAAAATTAATAACCTGCGGAAAATGTTCCGTTCGACGTTCTAAATCGTAATGAAAGAAATTCTACATTTTTAACTGGAGGTAAATATCAGCTGTGATGGGCGGGGCTCGCCTTCCCGAATGTAAACGACAGGATCCGACCCAATCCGAACCCAAACGAATT
>FIZU01049974.1:0-21072 GCA_900064475.1 Pseudococcus longispinus
TATTTGAGATCAGCAACCCTGAAAACCTAACAAATCATATGCGACATGATTTTTTAATTTTTTTGAAACTGGGGGCTCAGTGTGAGGAACGGGGAGGGCGGTCAGATTGAAAAACTAAGTTGATATTCGTGACCAGCACCATTGAAAACATATTTAACGATATGTCACATGACCGGAATTTTTTTGTTGAAATTTGGCCAAAATTTGGGAGCTCCCGAACCCTACAGGGCATTGAGGTCCCACGATGAAACATCGTTAATTGAAAGTACCATAAAAAATGTATCGCCTTGAATTTTTACAAATTTTTAAATGGTAGCTCAAAGAAGTGACAAAATTTTGAAAATTGAGCTTTTTGAAAAAACTTGAACTTTCAACTTTCAAAATTTTTTATTGGTGAGTTTTCATCTACTTTTGACGCTTTTTAAAACTGCGCAAACAGATTCATTCTAAGTCTAACGGCTCTCGATTTATAAGGCTCCAAAGTCGGATACCTCAGCACGAAATCGCCACTGTATGCAGAGTTCAAGGCCTCATCTCCCAGCTCCTTGAGGGGTGGGGGGCGAAACAATGGTGATTCTCTTACCTACCCTATGGGAAGATCTTGTAAAAAAATGTTGAACAAAATCGGAGGGGGTGATTGCATTTCTTCGTCACATTGACATGGAATATGCCCCCTTCTTCTAAGAGCAAGTAATTTCTTCCTGGGGGGCTTAGTTTTCGAAAATTTTGCAGTGGAAGTTTTTTTTTCATTTTCAAAACCATCTTTCTTATAAATGGGCCAGGTTTATGCACTTTTCCATCAATTGAGATAGTTGGATCACTCCAAAAATTTAATTCCGTTTTTTTCAAAACTGCTTCAAAAGCTCTTAAACAGAATGATGCACTTCAATACTTGAGAGTTCATTGTTTTTTTTACTGATTATCAAAAACTTGAAAAATGAACTTTAAATTAAGTTTCCTATTTTCATTTGAATACTTATTCAATTTCAATCAGAGTCTGAAATCTAAATGTGCTGACTCCCTGGCTCCCTCCCTGCATTTCCATTCTACCATCTGTAATTTAAAAAAGACAGTTGTTGAAATGAAGTTTCCAACTCCACCGAAACGGAGTTGGATGTGGATTCAACTCCTCTTTCGGGATGTGCCAATATGCTCACCCCTAGGGTTAGGTTAGGTTCAAATTTCTCCCACCATAAACCGTGTGGTACCCATTGGGAACACTAAGAGTGTGATACTTTCCCCTTTCTCATATTTTTCAATAAACTAGCCTCACTGGTTTTCGGACTGATGAACCTTTGGAAAATAGGTTAATATACGGGTTACGCTACGATAAATATGCAAAAAAGAAAAAGATTGCTTGCTCACATACTTAGTGAAGAACACCAAGTATGCTTTATAGTCGAGTTCATTTTCAAATCTGAAAAAAAAACGCTTTGTTGTTCTTTTTGCACAACAATTTCTGTGATGATCAATTCGATGTCAAATGTAATTGTTTTTGTAAAAAAATAAAAATAAAGTTGGAAATTGCATAGCTGCGTACAATGGAACGAATGGTGGAAGTAATATAGGCTGAAATTTATGCCTCGATGAGGGTATAATTACCATCGAATTGTATTATTTTGTTTTGCGGTTTCATTTCCGTGTTGAATTTCAACATTGAACGCGAATCGACTAAAATTTAATAATCGTAGAAATGGGAAACGTCTACTTACAGGAACGAGTTTTGTTTAGTGATGACTTCAGAGGTTTTGCAACTTTTACGTGCCATATTCGAACGCACGTGGATATCGAGATTTAGTTGGTGCCAAGTTAGTGGATATGTTTGGTGTAAAGGAGCACACGCGCCGTTTAATGGTTTAAGATAATGCGCGACAATTGTACAAAATCAATCTAGTTTAGCATTAAACTCTTCATCATAATTGCTGTCGTTTTGTGCATTGTACAAATCATTATTCAAGGTCGTAATTGACGTCAAACCCACATACCGTAATGATAGATGTAGCGTGAACTGTACGGGCAATAAACGCACCAGCGTTGATCCAGAAATTCTCTCGACATGACAATCGATGTGGTCGCTGCATTCTGAACTCACCGAGTGTAAATTCAACGTATTTCTAGGTATCAACGAAACGTTAGAATTCCTTTTTCCGCGAATTTTTTTTACCAAATTCTCCGACAAATGTTGACGTGGTCAGTTCGAGAAATGTTGTTTTTTTGAGATAATAATGTGAGTACGAATTGCCGAAGCAAATGTGAATGACATGTACTTATTACTTACCTACCTGTATTTAGTGTGCAGTGCATACGATTTTAGTGGAAATTTTGATTTATTTTAAAAGTTACAGCAGGTAATCTTTTTGTGGATTGATGAAATCTGACAAGTGGACAGAAATTTGCATGTTGGTAGAGTTTTGAGATCGTGGAAGAGTTAGTGCTGCAAGGGACAAATTTTTTTTATGGATGCATATTTTGAAGAATCGTCTATACGATTTAGAAGGCTGATTGAATTCTCAATCCTGAGATTTTTTGCAATGTCATTTACAAAATTGAAAATGAACTGATGAGCAAAAAATAAAAATCTTTGAAGATCTATCTGTGACCATTTTGGAAGGGAGAGTGAAGGGGTTGTAATAAGATAGCATAACTAATTATTTGTTCGAATCGACGTAAAATACAGACAGATCTCCCGAAATAATGAAATAAATCTCGATAGATCTTGAATATAATTTTGTAGAAGAAGTGTTAATTGTTTGATAATTTAACAGTTATTTGTTTTGATAATACACTCGAAGTTTAAAGAATTTCCCAAAATAGTTTTTTTTTTCAGTAGGTACGTCAATTGAAAAAAATATGACTTCGTCGAAGTCGTCCTGCGTCATTGGTATTATGGTGAATAGGTGTAGATATTGAAAAGTACCTACGTCGTCTTTGTCTTAATAAATCTTATCATGCACATATTACGTTTACCGGATAATGCGCTTTATTGGTGGGTAGGTGTTAAGTAAACAAAATTTTATCGAAGCCACCTACAGAGCGACAAATCAACTTGATTTGAAATTTTACATTTTTTACATCGATGGATTAATAATTACGCTGACGTTCGGTTACACGAGTAACGATTTTAATGGATTTTTAGTCCGTAAAATTACTCATTAGGTAAAGAACATGTCGTATATTGTTTCGTCCACTGTGATTTGAGAGCTTGGGTGAGGTCTTATGAGAGGGTTACAAGTTGACGAGAATTCAATTTTTTGATGATTTTAAAACCAAAAACCATGCCAAAGTGTGATGTTTTTGGAATTCAGTTATGATTATGAAATCATTTTTAAGCTTTCATGTTACCGATTCATAAAAATTTGGGGGGGGGGGGTCTTTTTTTGGAAAATTGGAAAAAATGAGTGAAAAAGTTGTAGAATAGGGTCAGAAGAGAAATTGAAAGGCTCAGATTTACCCTTACATCCCCCAAATATGATTCAAAATTTTTAAATGGTAAAAAAATTGAAAAAAAGTTTTTAAACATTTATTTTAAAAAATAAGGTGGGTTTTTCTTGGAAAATTGAAAGAAAACGAGTGAAAAAAGTTGTGGAATGAGGTCAGTAGAGAAATTGAAAGGTTCCGGCTTACCACCTACATCCTTTAATAATATGATTAAAAAATTTTTAATTTTAAAAAATTAAAAAAAGTTTTTAAAATTTTTTTAGAAAAATTAAAGTTTTTTTCAACAAATGGGAAGGAAACGGTCCTACCCTCAAAATATAATTCAAAATTGTTCAATTCTCAAAAAAATTGAAAAAAACGGTTTTAAACACTTTTTTTAAAAGGTAATACATTGCTTAATAAGACAACAAAAAATTTCAGCATTTTTTTCAATTGCTGAATCTCTAAGACGATTTGAGGACCCCTAAAACGCCAAAAAATTGCCAAAATGTGTACGTAGGATCCAGTCAGAGACCTGATTGACGTCATTACACATCTTGTTCACCCCACCCTGTTCTTCAATATTCCAACAAAAAGCGAATGACGACCTAGAATGCATTTGCGTGAATTATTTTCATATACATAACATACTCGTATATTTGCGTGCAAACGTTCCACTTGAAAAGTGTATATCAAATAATTAGCATGAATAATCAAGTTACGGTGATGAGAATTTTGAAATACCTACTAAACGTTATGGTACTCGATAGATCGACATACTCGTAAAATTGGTATTGGCAGAAAGGAAAAAATGGTTTTATGTTTGTTTGTACAGTAAGTACTTATAGGCAGTTAAATTTTGCCTACGCAGTTGTGAATTTGCTCGGAAATTTTTTTTAAAACCAATGAAGCTAATATTGCAACGTTTTACAAAGAGCATAGCCGGATTTATAAGGGTGATGACGCTGAGCAGTTGAGAACTGAATTTGAAATTATCAGATGGAAGTTGGTTCTTATGGTCTAAAACCCATGTGATAAAATTTCTAGCTCGATATCTCAACCCAATTCCTTCTGGAGGAGGAGGAGAAGGGGGAGAGGTTAAACGTGGATTTTCGTTCAAATTACTATTTTTGACAGTTTTCAACCGAATCGTACAACTATTTTAAAACTCAGTTCATGTAAAATTTTCCAAATTTTCCATACTCAAAAATGCTCAAATATTGAAAAAAATAATAGAAAATCAAAATTTTTCAATTTTGCTATAGATACCGGCTTGAAACAAGCCCAGATATAATTTTTAGGCCCCTAGATCACCTTGAAGGAGTTGTGGGTTCCCAAAATGGCGTCATTCGGTTACTTCGAAAGAAAATTGGAAAAAAGAGAGAAAATGAACGAATTCGGTCTAAATGCAGATGAATGGTGTATTTAGGTGTCATTAATGATACATTGCAAGAAAAAAAATTTTCGACCAGAAATCACCTAAGCTACGTAAGGGAGAAGATGGAAGAAAAAATCGATTTTTTGCATTTCTTAAGATGACGTACCACGATATCAAGTTCTACAAAAATATGAGATTGTATACATCTGGACTTTGTAGGTACGCAATAAATAATTTTTTCAAATTTGCACCTCTGAAAGGGGTTACCAAAATGGACGTTAGAAAGTCTGGGTGTCTACAGGTCAATGGAGTCAAGGAAGTCAAAGAAAAGTCAATGATTTCAAAGAGGGGTTAAGGAAATTATGAAAAAGTCGATGATTTCGCTAAAAATTGCGAGGTCATGGAAAATTCGATGATTTTACTGTTGAGGTCAAGTTTTTTTTTACTTTTTATTGGGAAAAATACGGATTTGGTTATAATTTGATGAATTTGAATTTTTCAAAAGAATGTTTGTAAATTTACAAAAATTTTCTAGGAAAGAAAAATATTCAATATTGAAATGTTTTTCTACCAAAATACTCGTACTTGGAAATTGTTTAATTTCCGTGATTTTTATCTTTAAATGAAAAATTATGTTCTTTGAAAATTTCTTCTCGTGGCTAATGAGGATATTAAATCTGAATAAAAAAATTAAAAAAATGAGGGTGGTATATCAACATTTAAACAAAAATTGAAAAAGGTCGAGGAAAAGTCAACGATTTTCAAAAAAAAACTTGCAGACACCCTGAAAGTTTGAGGTGTCCATTTGACCTTGAAAAAGTTCTCTTTTTTTCATTTCAATAAATTACCCTCGGTACTGTCTACTACCCCTGCAAATTTGAAAAAATTCGTTGAAAACTATCAAAAATAACAATTTTAACGAAAATCCATGTTCAACTCCCCTAAAAAGGAGTTAGGGTTGAGATATCGGGCTAAAAAAATTTCACGGTGGTTTTAGACCATAATAAGGACCAAATTCCACTGGATAATTTCAAATTCGATGCTCATGGGCCAAATCATCCCTATAAACTCGGCTATGCCCTTGATGATTTTATTTAATTCGATCATTTTTCTTTTGCGATGATGGTAAAAATTATTTGAAAGCGGTATTGTTTCATAAAAAAATTATCTTAATAGGTTGGTACTTATTGATTTCCCTGCACAATTTCGTTTCTATTGGGTGAAAGTTATACTCTTGAACAAAAAATACTTTCCTATTTTATTTTAATGTTTTACGAATAATTTGAGTTGGAAAATTTTAATTCCGTATCATTTTTCGAAAAATCATTATTATCAAAAATAAACGCCGTTTTTTCCCCTCTCTTCCCTAGACAAGGAGCACTTTTTCGATTATCAGACCATTAAGTACAATTTAAATTGGTCTAGCTATATCTACTTTTGGCAAATAGTGGAATATTTTGTATCGCCATTTCTTAAAATCGAATTGCGTTTGTTGCTTCAGTATAATATAATTTTACAGCGTATTTACCTCAAAGATACAAAAATATAACATTATCAGATTTCCTTACAGCGTTTTAAAATCAAACTCTTTAAAAAGTGATTTAATAATGCATACACATTATCAAGGTTTGGTTTATCAACGATCTGAAAATTTGAAAGCTTTATAACGAGAAAGTAAAGAACAATTTGGGAATTTTGCGAAAGATAATGGTATAGCTGTCGTAAATGGTTAGTTTTTGGTTTAAAGTCTATACTTCTTCAGTTTTAAAGATATTAGATGTTCTGCCGCGTGCTTATCAAATTGAATAGATAATGTACTTACCTTCTTAGCAATTGAAAGTTCACTTCAATTTGGACGAGTACCTATCTTTTTAAAAAATTGTAATATTTTCATAACCAAGTATTACACACCCTGTAGGCGCATTCCCTGTGGATGAAAAGTTCTTTTATTGCTGCGAATTTAATGTTCTGTTGAAATGAGATTTTGGTAGTTTCTTTATAAATTTTTGAAGAATTTTAATTATTTGAAATTTTTCTCATTATTGCTCAGTTTATGCTTCGTTTGTATATACCTAGGTATCACGTGCCTATCTATATGTGTAGGTTTTAGTCTTTCTTTCTTGCTCTCGAATCTGAATGGTTTTCTCTTGCAAGCTCAATAAATTTTCAAGTTATTTTTTTATCAGATAATTTATCTTAATTGCAACTAAGTAATTGACGTTGGTTGCAGTGGAAGAGTAAAATTAAGATATGATTCGTATAAATAGGTGGTCATATTTACCTACTTACGTACGTCATGAAAAATCCCAAATTGAAGTTCAATAATCATTTTGAAATTTTTATCGGAAAATTGTCTTCGAAAGTACGCTTTCTCGTTGCCATCATCACGTCGCGACGTGTTAAATCGTCATTGTAATTAAATCAAATTTCAAAGTACAATGATCGATTTCATAGGTATATATTTTTAACAAGGAGAATCTCGATTATTAATGTTTTCGTGATAGAAACGTACTTGGATTTTAAAGTTCTGAACCTGTTTCAAAAACTACATCTATTAAATAATGATTCAGTTTCTAAATTCATTGTACCAAGAAAAAAAATGTTCTGCGTAGATGAAATTATATCATCGCCGGAAGTATTTTGAACTTGATTTAATTTTACATTTGTTTTAGAGTAAAATATACCTAGTAAGAAACAATCGAATAGGTACATCTACGTAGATAATGACCTAATCCGTGGGAAAATTTTCATTCGCATATACTCACTATTATATTCATACGTATGATTCATATGGCGTTAAAAAATTCATAGATAGTTCACGCACTATGACGTCACGTATAAAATTCACGTCATTATTTCATCTGATAGATTTATCTATTCCAGAAAATGTGCGACTAGTGTGACTAGGTCTAGGTATTGAGAATTGAGAATAATTCGAGAAAAATGACGTAGTCTGACGTCTGGCTGCGATAGACTTTCAATGGAAAAACTTTTATCACGGGCTTATGCCTATTACAGTATTACTCGTATATGGGATGATACAGATAGATAAGGTGCGTAGTGTTGACGTCATTTCAAACGTAATAACAGGTCAGACATAATTCATTAATAATTATTATCGCGAGTTAATATGGGATTAATTTCTAAAAAAAAGAAGCAGTCGAACGTTCAACGCGAGTTAATTAAGCTAATTTTGGCGAAATTAAAAATATACGAACGATTTTTAAACGCGACACGGGTAATTACCTTGTACGGCGATGATGTACTGTACTTGAATTTACGAATGCGAAAATTCGTAATAATAAATTTTTATTTTATCCGTATAAACTGCTCGAAAATTTCCTCAATATTGTGACATTATGAAACGTTATTGATCGTGAAATTTGTATTTTAGATTTGTGGTTGTTTTTTTTTTTGATAAGGATGCTTCGAGAGGAAAAAAATTTTCGAGGGGGCCAAAAAACGAACACTTTCTGAAGAATCAAAACAATTTTTTTTGATAGTTTTGGGCCTAAATTTTCATTCTAGGGCCAAGTGAAGTTCCGCAACTAATTTTTTAGTGTAATTATTTTAAAGACTACTCAAATTCAAATGCTTTTTCATAAAAGTTCATAAACTTTAAATTAAATAATTTTAAAAAAATTTGAATTTATAATTTTTTAACTTCATTTGCCTGTAACTCAATTAGTTTTCAAGCTACAAGGGTGGCAAACATATCATTCGATTTGATGTGAAATTCTCTGACTGTCCAAAATTTCAAAAAAACACTTTTTTAAAACCTTCACTCAAAGCATCCTTTCAAAAAAATAAAAAAATAGCCTCGTTTATTGAAGATACCAAATAATATAAGTACCTACCTATACAGTGCAAAAAATTCACTTACTTTTGGAGTCAACGTCCTGAATTGAGTTGATATCGTATTATAAGGTCGATCGATTTCAATTCAGAGTATAAAACTCAATTGACACGTGGTTTGATGATTCGTTAGCTTGGTGAACAACAAACAAATAGTTTTTTTCCATCATCGAAACATTTCGTTGGCAACAATTTCAATTCTATCGTCTCTCACGAGTGGCATCTCGTCGTTACGAAAATTCAGTGTAAAGTTCAATAATCTCATTCTTGCGATTTTTTTCATAGAAATGTGCAGTAGACAAATAACATTGTAACTTATATGTTTGTTTATATGTATGTCCCGATAAGACTTTTTATTATGCAAGAAATTTTTATAAAGTTGAGCTTTATACCTATGGGCATGTGAAGTTCAAGTTTATCAGGGCTGAATCTCTTTCTTACTTTGGTTTTACGTATAGGTATTTATTTGAAGGATCGGTGCAGTTTTTTGACGAAATATGCATAAATTGATAAATCACGAACCTTTTTATTTCAATATAAAAATTGTTTTCAACATGGATACGTTAGTTTGTGTTATAGGTTGGAATATGTATAAAGACTCGGGTGTGGTAGCGGGGTCAATCGGCCTCTGTTCAAATTTCAAAATTTTTTTCAAGGCTTTCAATATTGTTATGGTAAAATATGATTTTAGAGCTTATGCGAAATTCTTGGGCTGACCCTCCGAGGGCTGGACCCCCCAAATGGTGATTTTAAGCTAAAAAAATCTATCTTAGCGAGTTTTCAATCGATTTTCACCAAACTTGTTATGTAGATACAGGTACTCAAGGGTAATGTTTTAAAATTCTTTCAATTCTTTTCGACCCATATAATGGCCTTGAAATCGACTTTGAAAACTTAAAATTGCCGTGAGGGGCACAGTTTTGGTGCGAGCACTCTATAAATTTTTTTTCTCGTTTTTCGGACCATTTTACACTAGTCAGATTTTTTTGGATTTTTCCATGGGGTGGGTGGGGAGGGGGTCATACCTAAATCTTCAAAAAATCTATTTTTTAAAACTTTTCTTCCCTTAACTAGGCCATTTCTGGTCGAAAATTTTTTTTCTTGTAATACATATCATCAATAACACTAAAATACACCATCAATCTGCATTTAGACCAAATTCGTTCATTTTTCCCATTTTTTTCAATTTTCTTTTAAAATACCCGAATGACGTCATTTTGGGAACTTACAACTCCTCCGAGATGAGCTAGGTGGCTAAGAATCATGTCTATACTTTTTTCAAGTCGATATCCATCAAATATTGTAATTTCAGCAAAATCGAGAAACTTTAATTTTTTTTTGCTCTTTTTCACGAATTGAGTAGGTATTTTTGATTTTGAAAAATTTTACATGAAATAATCAAGTTGAAAAAAATTTAAGTTTCTCGGTTTTGCTGAAATTGCAATATTTGATGGATATTAACTTGAAACAAGTCCAGACATGATTTTTAGGCTCCTAGCTCATCTCGGAGGAGGTTGTAAGTTGTCAAAATGGCGTCATGTACCGCACCAGAACCTATGTTTTGTAAAGCCTGATATAAAATATTGAAAAGTTATACAAGTATCATTATAATAGCCAATCATTTGATGTCTAAATATAAATAAAATTAGGGCGAAGCTGAATTTCACATTATTCATCCGGAGTGGACCCCCCCCTTCCTCCTAGAACAACATGCAATAATAAAATACCCGTTTCAGTGCAAAGGAATCTTCGATTTTTTTTTCAAACATGACTGTTGGTATGAGTTTAATATACCTATTATATTTTCCTGCAATTATGAAAAAAATCTATTGAAAATCGACAAAAATGTAAATTTTTAAATAAAGGAACATATTTTATTTTTTTCAAATTGGAGGAAGAAGAAAAAATGGGGGCCAATGGCGTTACCATGCATATAGTTATTAATTATTATATCCCAAGAATTAATTTTTAGTTACCTATACTGTTTCAAAATTGGACGAGCTCGAAGGTTTTTCCCCAATTATTATAATCCAAGCCATCCACGTCAATGTCCACCAGTGTTGGCGAAATATTTCCTAAACTTTTTCCGAAACTTTAAAAAAAATTGAATTGCGTGGATTTGCAAGGTATTTTTCAAAAACTGGACAGAAAAATCTGATGTTTCGAAAACCATTTTTCTTTTTCTTTTCAAGTTGTTTACTGTACCGAAAAATGTTCCAGAACTTTTTGTGATTTTCGGTACCTAGAAACGAAACTTTTGTATTCCAAAATTCCACAACACTGTGCTCACTTTCAAAAATTGTAATTTTCAACTCCGCTGTTTTGTTTCAATTTTAAATGGAACTTTGGAAAACGTTTTCTTCTTAGACCAGTTGTGGTGTCGTACATACAGGGTGGCCCAGCTATGAAAGACACGGGTGGGTTTGAAAATGAAAAAAGCACTACGACTGCAAAAATCTCGAAATCTATGACCTCTAGAAAAAAACGTATAGCTCTTAGGAGAAAGAGAATTTTAAGCTCTACAATTTTCATACCTTGCATTTTTTTTCGTAGCGCCCTTGGTTAGGCCAGAAAATTCATATTTACCTATGGGAAATTTACGAAGTGGATAATTTCAAAAATGAAATAACTTTGACTGCAAAAATCTCGAAAACTACGCCCTCTAGAAAAAAAACCATCAACTCATTGGAAAAATAGAATTTCAAGCGCTACAATTTTTACCCCTTGCATTTTTTTCGTAGCACCCTTAATTTGGCTAGAAAATCCATGTTTATAAAAAATTCACAAACTTGTAAATTTTTTTCATTTTCAAAACCTTTGACTTCGTAAATTTCCCACAAACATGGATTTTCTGGCCAAACTAAGGGTTTTATGAAAAAATACAAGGGATGAAAATTTTAGAGCTTGAAATTCTGTTTCTTCGATGTATCATTAATTTTTTTCTACAGGGCTTAGTTTTCGAGATTTTTACAGTAAAAGTGTTTTTTTTTCATTTTCGAAACCAGTGCCTTTCATCCTTGGCCATCCTGTATTATGTATGTTGTAAGTGCTAAAAAACCCAATTTTTGTGCAATTCGTAAAGTTTTGGCAAAATATTAAAAAATTGCCAGAGAATGAATCAACATTGAAATTCGAAAAAGGATTCCAGCATATTTATGATTGGAGGAAATTACTAAAAAGAAAAACCTGAATTTTTTTTTCATATGACTTCTGAAAAATTTTCAGTTGAATTTCAAAAACGGTGATGTATTTACTGAAGAATTCATAAAACATCATTCCATCTGAAAATATTTACACCCTCTGTAATATCCATTCACCTACCTGAAGCCACGTTATACGTAGTTAGATAAGTTCTAGCATTACTACATGTTTTTACATGTTTTAACGATGTTGATCGCTAAAACGTAGTATAATAATTGATATATTGCTGAAATATTTATTTATACCTAGGTTTACAAGTAGGTATAGATATTGACGTAAGATTGCTCGAATTTTCAAATTAGAAGTACTTCCGTTGAGTCACTTGAACGAATTGGTGCTTATATGGGAAAAAGTTATGACGTTATGTTCAAATTATTATCTAGAATTTCTTTCGAAACCAAAATTTTTTCATGAGTGTATATCGAATCAATTTTCTCGTTAACGGGTGTACTATCATCGCAATGTGTCATCTGATGTAGTAAAGAATATTTAGTGGAAGACTCGCATTAACTTCCTACCTATTCGAGTAGATAGGTGATTATTTTGCTGATGTACGTATGTATTCTTTCAAGTGGATGTGGGTAGGTCAGAGATTAAGCACGTAGAGCATATTCTTACAATTTTTCAAAACTGCCCAAGTTCAACTTACCTAAGTCTGAATGAAATTTTTGTCTTTTATTGAAACAGTTTTCAACTGGAATTTATTTCTACAAAATTAATGCATAGAAGAAAAATCGTTTATTGTCATTTTGATCTCACAAATAAGTAGGCTCGTGTGGGATAATTCAGTGCCAAAAATGATTTACCTCTGATAAAGTAGGCATCTATAATTCTCGAACCACAGTGAAACAACTTTTTAGGGATTGGAATTTCAATGATACTCGCTTATTTTTATACCTTTTTGTGCGAATATGATTACAAGGATTTTTACCCACTTTTTCAATAAACCTAAATATGTATTTAAATTCATTTTTTTTTATTTTTCTGATTTCAGCCGACCAGAATGATAGAATCAGCGATAGAATATAGTGATATTCACGAAGTATATATATTCTCAAGATGGGACACTGGACAGAAATATTTCCTGAGAATAATAGTATCCGAAGGCTCGTATTTATTACAGGTAACATTGATTTCCCAAATATTATTGTTTACGTTGCACTTTATGGTACTTATGGCGTATTTAAATGCACAACCGCGAATAGCTTACGTGACGTAAACCTTACGTGCACGTTATTAACATTGTACAATGACTCGGCGAAGAGAAAAGCGAAAACTATCCGAATTATGGGTATAAAAATACAATTTTAATTTTCAATTTGTTTATTTTTATTACCTACTCGCCACAGTTACAAGTCCTTTTTCAATATCATTCGTGGATTTTTTAATTTAATAATTGAAATCGACCTTGAACGACGTACACGACCAAATGAAATTATACCGAAATGCGTTGTTTAACTGGATTATTTTTCCAGTTTAATTAATTTTTGGAGTGCTTGAACGGTTTCGAAGAACATTGCGTGTATAAATTGCACGTAGATTTTTTTTCTATAGGTTTATGCACGTATTACCTACTTAGGTATGTAGGGGAGAGGGAGGATGTTTCGAACACTTCGTATATCAATTTAATTTTGAGCAGGAATAATATTTATTCAATACATTTTCTAGTATTAATTATATTTTATTCTTATTCAGTGAAATCCTCAATGTTTTTTTTCTATTTGTTTCAGGCGAATAATTTATACACTCGAAATCAATGGTATTTTTCAATTCTTTGGAAAGTAAGCAATGCTCGATTTTTATACCTACCTAGGCTACACTTTAAGTACTTAGATTAGTAAACTTATTTCGTAGTGTAGATAAAATGGCTTCGATCAATACGGCGGCACGAAAATCTCTCATTTAAAACATAGTACCTAAATGAAAACTGTTTATTTTTGCAGAAGCAGATGTTCAAGTATCGTAATATTCTTAGAGGTGCGTCGAATATTGAAATTATTCTGAAAGAATTAAAGGTGAGTTGTAATACCTATCTATCTTTTCAAGTATCTATCTGTTATTTGGGGTTATTTATTTGTAAAGAGATACTACTCGTGTATCGTGACGTATAAACCATCTCGAATTATTTCGACGAATTTTTCGAAAATAATGAATCGTTTCGATATTCGATGAAGAGATTGGGTTTCGTTGTGGGAAGAGGTGGAAAAAAGTAGAGATCAATTTTCACGAAATGAAAAGAAGTCGCGAAAAAACAAGTCTTATTATTTTAGAACCTGATACGATTTTTGCTATGTGACAATGGGAAGGTATTTCAATTTCAAATGACGTTTTTGCATTTACCTATTCGTTTTGATTCGATTTATACTCGATTGAAAATAAACATTATGTAATCAAAATTGAATGTTTGTGATACATCTAACGACGATGAAACTTGCATTTCTTCATATTTATTTTCATTTCAAAATTCGAATAGAAATGAAATTAAAAATGCCAAAATAGATATGTTTATGTTTTAGTACATATCAATGCTCTTTTCGAGTTACAGTTTCCATATTAAGGCCCATTTCAAAGACAAAAAAAATCAAAAATATATTTTTTTAAATTTTTTTACTGATATGAAAAATTTTTAAAATACGAAAAAAAATGATTTTTCATTTCCCCTGAAAAATAAGGTTATGGCAAAAAATGGATCCCAATGACATTTTCGGGTAAAAACATCAATACTGAAACCAAACTTGGTAAAATTTTCAGAAATTGTTGAATATACAGGGTGGTTCACATAGAAGGGATCGATGGTTTTGAAAATTGGGAAAAAATCATTCGTTTTTTATTTGAAAACGTGAATTTTATGGCCAAACTGAGGGTCCTACGAAAAAATAATTTTGAAGGTTGAAATTTTCTTTCTGCTGTGTACGATTGATTTCTTTCTAGGAGGCTTAGTATATGTGATTTTTGCAGTCAAAATTCAAAATTTGATATTAATTTATTGCGTTACGAACTTTGACTGCAAAAATTACGAAAACCAAGTTCCCTAGGAAAAAAACTAATAGGTTTTAGCAGAAAGAGAATTTCAAGCTTTACAATTTTGATTCTTAGCATTTTTTTCGCAGGACCCTTAGTTTGGCCATAAAATCTATTTTTATGAAATTTTTTTTTCCAATTTCCAAACTATCGTTTTTGTGCATCGGGTAAATTTTTTATGAACTGGGATTTTTGGCCGAAGGAAGGATCTTACAAAAAAAATGGTAAGAATCAATCTTGTAGAACTTTAAATTCGCTTTCTCTATTAAGCATTAATTTTTTTGTCTAGGACCTTGTATGCTGAGAGCAATTGAGGGATAGGGGTTAAATCTCCGATTTTCGAATAAAAGTGCATACAAAATGTTTCAGGGTGAAAGTAAATTTTTCCACACAATAACCATGCAACACATAGGTATTGAATTTATGTAGGAATGTTTGCCTAATTTCTAAACTGAAACCGTCAAATTATTTTCACGAGAAAATTTTTATTTCCAATTTTCCTTAGTATTTTTAATTATTTACAATTCGCCCACCGGGATAGATGGAAAATATCTGTTTACGTCATCAGAAAGTGTACTCGTATTCTCTGGAGACATTTCATTATGAAAAGTCAGCGGGGAGGCGTATAGTTGATTAAATTATCGAAAAGTTCTATAAAAGAGTGCACAACTTACCTACTTATTTGATTTTTAGTCAAAACTCTTAAAAAAAAATTGGCTCGTCATCTACGTTTTATTATCATCGACGTTTTTGAATGAGAAACTGTTCTCTTTACAAAAAGTTCTTCTTCTTCATTTCAGCCATTTAAAAATTCTCGTGGTAGGTAATGAACATCTCCGTCTTCTAAATAGTTTTAGATACCTATTTTTTTTCTAACTGAGATTGATAGAAATGTGCAGAGGGTTGATCCGGTTGAACCGTAATCTGGAACCAAACCAAAATTATTCAAAAACTCAAAAACCGCAACCTGAACTGTAAAAAATAGTTCGGAGGCTTCCATAGACTTTTCATTCAAAATTTAGACGAAACGTCAAAATTTCTAAACACAATTCTAAATATTTCAAACTTTGAATGAATTGTACTGATAATAAAAATTGAAAATCTGTGAACCGTAACCTGAACCTAAACTCGAACATTATTGAAAAACCGCCACCTGAACCGAATTGATTTGAAAACCGTAACCCAAACTCGAATCCAAACCGAAATTATTCAAAAACAGAACAAAAACTCGAACTTGAACCGAAATTCATTTCGATTCAACTCCCTGGAAATGTATTTTTAGTTAAAATATAAAAATAATTTCCAAACATCAACTACGTTCCCTTTTCAATGCAACAATATGATCAAAATTTCTGTTTTTGAGACCCCCGATCTTCACAATGAGACCCTTCCAAAATCTCTGTAATTCATACAAGGTCCTCTAGAAGGAACTAACATCGCTTTCAATAAATCATTCAAGTTTTCCTTTTTCATGATTTGAGGATCACTATTGAGCAGAGACGATTTGAGCAGTTTTTTGTGGTGGGGGGGGGGGGGGGTAGATTTTAAAAAAACCAAAGGGGGGGGGGGGGGGGGGGTGTAGATTATAAAAATACCAAATAAGACCGATTTTGAAACTTTTTTACAAATGAAATACAGGTAGTAAGTACGTGGTACAGGAGGGTGGTCCTTGTTTTGGAAATTTTTCCGACACCCCCCCCCCCCCCCGTCAGTTGGTTACACTTAAGTATGAGGAAATAATCCCATATTTTTTTATTTTTTTCCCAACTGAATTTTAAGTGCTGCTCCGAGCCCCCCTTTATAAAAAAATGAAAAAAAAACGTAAAAAATACTATTTTTTTATTTTTTTAAACATTTTAAGCAACATGGTCACAATGTAGGTACTTTTACGCAACAATATCATTTTCGGTGATCTTTCACATTTACTCCTGTTTTTAAGGGGCATTGAAAAATTACAATTTTTGATATTTTTCATGTTTTTCGAAACACGTCTAAAAAAAATTTGAATTTTTTTTTACAAATCAAATGGTTTCCACAGATACATTTTTACCCAAATACCCGGTTTTTGGTGATTTTTCATCTTTACTTCCATTTTCAGGAACATTCATTCTCTGTGCAATTTCTTCATTTTTGATAGTTTTTGAAAAGTTCTCAAGGGGTAAAATTCGCCATAAATGGGGTTTTTGGGTAAAAATGAATGTGTTGTGATCATTTTATTTGAAAAAAAAATTCAAGATTTTTGTTAGACGTGTTTCAAAAAAATCAAAAATTGTAATTTTTTAATGCCCCGTAAAAGCAGGAGTAAATGTGAAAAATCGCCAAAAATGGTCGTGTTGGGTAAAAGTACCTTCATTGTGACCATTTTGCTTGAAATTTTTGGAAAATTAAAAAAATTGGATTTTTTGCGTTATTTTTTATTTTTTTATAAAGGGGGTTCGGGGCACCACTTGAAATTCAGTTGGGGAAAATATAAAAAATAGGAAAATATTTTCTTCATTTGTGTAACCAATTGTCGGGGGTCCCGAAAACATTTTGAAAAATTCCAAAATAAGGACCACCCTAATGGTACAAAACCCTTGAATTTTTTCCCGCCATTGGTCATAAATGTGATTTTATAGTCAAGCAGTCATTCAGTAAGGAGAGCTTAACGAGAAAAAAAGTGATTTTATGAAAAATTATCGATTGTTTTCTGAAAGTAAGCAGACGATAATTTAGGCCGAGCGAAACGAGGCCAAAAATTGCAGAATTTGTAGTTTTCTAAAAATTTGCTAAATTGTTGAAATTTTGTCTAGCTCTTCAAGAGCTTGCCAAATTTTCCAAAATTTTATCGAATTTCCAAACGAAAAATGACTGAGGGATTTGACACTTTCACACTCCCCTCTCGCACCAGCTGTGATTAGGAGTAGATCAACTAAACGATTTGAACCCAATTCGATTTTTTTCCCTTCGATGTTATTCATTCATACACATTACAAATTAACGAATAAAAAATGTTTAAAATGAACCCAAAAGTTACGATGGCGCTGTAATTTCAAAATACATATACTACAAAATGAAAATAATTTTTATTCTCGGCATATCCACATACAGGGCGGTCTGTTTATTTAGACAGTTTACATGGCTAGAAGTGCTTTAATTTTAATCTTTAGTGTCGATAAGTTCCCCACACAATGTACTTCGCTGCTGGAAAAAGAGACATTAATCCTTCCCTTGAAAGTCGTTATCGTACGTTGATGTTGGTTATTTTGTTTCATATATGGCTCGTGTATGTATATGTAGTTGTAATTTAGCCTCATGCCTTCAAAATTGTTCACTTTCGTAAACGTTTTCAACTGAGGTTAGTTTTCTCACTCGAAAAAAAAAAAGAAGAAAGACAGATAGACAGAAAACTGCAATGGTATTTTAAATTGAATTTCTCGCGTGATAAATCGCGAATACCGCGTTGAAAAATTTCTTCCAGATTTTGGTCGCAGATAACAAAGAATTTTGATGCATGTAGATTGTAGATATATTTAGATACAAATACAATAAAATGTAAGAATATTACATCGTATGCATATACCGAGTGTATATTCTCATGCTTTAGTAAGTTTTGATAAAAGTATAATATGTATTTGCCATTCGCGAAAAAAAAAACTACGTATAAATGATATAATGCATATAAAATGACCTACAATATCAAATACAGCCACATTTATCGTTATATTTTTATTCATGAATCGGACTGGAAGTACTCTTATTTCGAGGGTTTATTGCACTACCGCACAATGACGTAAGTTGCAGGTTTCTGCTTACGTTACAATTGCACTTTGCGTCGGAAACTGGGTCAGATCGATAAATTGAGTATTTTAACCCCAGTTTGACGTCATAACTCTCCAATATTCCTGGTTTATAGACATATTTTTGTAATAAAAGTATTCAAACTGCTTTTGTAATCAAAGAATTCGCTTTGGTTTTTTTTTACCCGGAGCTGTGGTAGATAGGTGAATTTTTAAATATTTAACGAGCTTTTACCCTCCAGAAGATAAAGTTTTATTATCCCTTTAGGTACTTGTTGTTTTTTTTTCAACTTAAATTTTTTTCATTTTTTAATTGATGAAAAAATACCAATATCTTTGTTTATATAGGTAACTAGGTTTCGTAATAGAATCGGAGTATGTTCGCTGGATATTTTATTTTGGGAACAATTAAACGCAGATTTTTCTTTTGCCAGTTTTTATTTCCAAAAAATTATTTTAAAAAATGAAAAATATTTTTTTCCTTTTCTTGAATTTAATTCGGTATTTCAACTAAACGATATAATGACTCGGATGATTCTTTTTAAAAAGTTTTGCGTTCTAATGAACTGCGAATTTTGTATTATTGTTTTGTTTTTTTCGTCTTCTTCTCTGCTTACGTATTTAAGCTATTTATTTATTCAAGCGTTTTGTCGAGAAAAAAAAAGTTTGTTTACTGTGTAACAACGCATTTACCTAAATTTTGATTTGTTTATCTTGTTGAAAAAAGAAACCTCCAGGTTATGAGGTCAAACTAGGTCGTATTCTCTCCTTTGTGGAATCTGTCCAAATGTCGGTCCAGCCCTCTCATTTAATCACGTAATTACGTACATGAAAAATTACAGCTGCTAAAAATTTGTATCAGTTAACGCGATGTTGTATATTTCCAATGAAATCCATGGCGTTCTAGATTACTTTAGCACATGTTTAGAAGATAGTTTTCTCGAAAAATTATGTCGAAAAAATTTATAGTTTACGTTGATGTTAAATTTAATTTATTTTTTGAAATTTTTTTCATTTCGAGTTTGTATTCTTTTTTTTTTGCAACGTGACCAACCCTTGGGAAAATTCCGCAGTTGTTTTTATCATGTGAAATAACACTTTTCGTAGATGGTTTCAAAAAATTACTTGTCTTGTAACTGGGGGATTATTGTTTCGAGTTTACGAGTACGTCGTGTTTTATTAACGTCATGACAAAAGAGTAGGATAGAAAATTCGCTTTGACATCGATACCGATATTTGAATGTTGGCTGTTTTCGCGAATGTACTGAAATCGAGAAAAAATATTATACGAATTTCGAATTTGAATCGGTGGTCGTAAATTGTCACCTATCTAGATCCATTTATTATCTACCTACTTAACCTACCAACTACCCACAGCCACCCACCAAATAGTTCGTTACTCATTTGTCATTCATTAATACGTATTTCAGGCGAATTACACGAAATAATCGAATTTTGTCATTATTGTGGGTGGAGGGAGAGCCAAAAATCCTAAATTACTGACCCAGAATAAATTCTCTACGATTTTTTCGAATTGAAATAATTATGATTTTTTGAAATTTAAATACCTACTCGTTCTTAAAGAGATGTAGTGTAAAATTTTAAATTTCATCTACCTCCATTTTTTTTACATTTGCAATTTGAAAAAAAATAGGACGGAATTTTGAGTTTGTAATTCAGATATTTTAGGGCCTCAAATAACCCAAAATTAAAAATTTTCATAGGTAGTAACTTGGATACTTTTTTTACGTGAAATTTTTATTTGTTAATTACTATTCAGAAGTTACTTTTTTCCAATTAGGATGTTTGTATGTCAAAAAAAAACTGCCTACAAAATGACTTTAAAATTAGAATAGAAAACATGTTGAAATTTCAGCTTTGAATGCTTTTTTCTGTAAAATTTTTCGTTTTCGCTCCGCTCGGAATCATTAAACAAGTTCTTACGACAAAATAATAGTTATTTTTCATAAATTTCACACACAATTGCATATTTTTTCTTGACAAGGTTGAATCAGTGGAATCAAGGCGTATTAGGGCGGTTTCAAGAGGCCTGAACTTCTCTCGATATCTCAAATATGGAAAAAATGATGAAATTTCACTTTTTAAATGCTCAGGCTGATTGAATTTACTTGTTAGAACAAAACGAGGACTATTTTTCAAAATTTTACATAAAATCTTTTTTTACTCATTTTTTTTATTTCCCATGAATGTTTGTCTGGCTTCATTGGCATAACTTGGGATAAATATTGGGGGAGGGGCAAGGTTGTAATTTTTGGGTGGTTATCTCTTTTTTAGCCACAGTTGCAGTAAGCTAGCAATTTAGCCAGACAGCCATTTCAGGGGCAAAAAAAGCGAGTTTGGGCATGAAATGTTTAAAAATATATATCATTTCATTGAAAGAAGGAAAAATATTGAGCCCGA
>FIZU01049981.1:0-30849 GCA_900064475.1 Pseudococcus longispinus
CCCCCTGGTAGGGTAGGAAAAGTGGTATCCAATTTCGAGTTCAATGGTTTGGGGAGGTGTAAAAACTCAAATCGCAACTTTTCGGGGCTGTGCTGGGTATGCCACGCAGGTGGCACTACCCAAAAGTGGCCAAAAACCGTGTTTTTTTCGAAAGTTACCCCATTTTGAGGCCCCCTAGCTCCGCTCCCCTTTGAGCTAGTAGTCTAAAATTTTCTCTGGTTCATCCCCAACTAAATATGAACGACCCTCTTGAATTTGGTCAGAATCCGAGATATGTTTTTTTTCGCGCTCCACCCTAGTATAGCAGTACACCTATATAGACACTACATTTTGTGAAAATTTCAAAATTTTTAATCCACCCCCTCCCCGCACAGACAAATTGAATTTTCATCATATTCGGCCATGTTTCTCAAGTTGGGGTGGGGGTAATGGTCTAAAAAAATTTTTGAACTGGTTTTACACCCGGCCCTTTCAAACTTAAATCGAAAATCTTCTAATAATTTTTTCATTTTGTTTTTTATTTGATAAAATTACGAAAAACTTGTATTTTGGATAATTTGATACCCCGAAATATCTGAATTACAAACCCAAAATTTCAATTTTTTTGCAAAAACTACCATTATAAAACATTTGAAGAAGAAATTGACATTTTTTCACAAAATCTCTATCTTTTTCAAGGACAAATAGTAAATTTTTTTCAATTTGTAGCAAATCTCACACAAGAAAATGAAAGAAGTTAATTTTGTTTTTAATCTATTTCCTATGGAAAATTTTAATTTTCATAGATAAAAATGAGCTTGTGCACTAACTTGACTTCACTCTACGAGATAGGTATAATCAAATTTTCAAATTTCATCTGACGGATCTCTCCTGGACACAAAAGGGTTAATTAGATTTGATGATATTTAAATCTAAATACGAAAATATTGATGTACCACATCTCATCTTCACAGCTGCATCGACTCAAGAATTACGAGTATACACTATACACCAAATTGATCAAATTACATCTTATGGGCAATTAAGTTCTTCAATTCAGTTTAAATGGACTTCTGAATAAAACTGCAAAACATCACGTACGTTCATATTACCCAACCGTTTCCCCTTCCTAGTTACAATCTCATTTTAATAACTCTGTTTCCCGAGCTCATCCAATATCTCCTTCCAAATCAGCAATAAAACCATCTTACTTTTACAAACCCATAAAAATTAATATATTAAAACAGCGATAGAATTCACATCAAGTCTACTAAACTATTTAAGCATATATTGAGCACTAAGTACACAACTTCTCATACACGCTTTTTGTCATCTGTCACATATTGCTTTTTTCAATATAGGTACCATATACGATATCTCCAGCAAACGCCTTACACTATAGAAAGGAATTCTTGGCAAATATTTCCTGGAACGTCATAATAACGACGAATCGATCTGTAATAAAAAAATATTTTCCTATACGTCGAGCTGACCGGCTGGCATCGTGAAAAAAAGGAAGTACTATATAAGAATTTGAAAAACTTTTTATTGTCAGCGTTAAAGTAAAGGTCTATCTTCGTTAATATTTCCAGAATGTGACAAATCTATAAGTTCCCTGTACAGACTGCAAACCTGGTGTTTTTTTCTTCGATATGGATACCATTGTTCGCGTTAGAAAACCTTTATAGCTTGCTATTGACTTCTACATTCATCCATACTTCACGACGTAGCAAAACCACAGGCAAACGAATTTCGACACCAAATTCGCGTCGCAAAAATTTCACAGTCTGTTAATTTATACGTTTTTGAAAGCTCTCGCCTCCTGTACGAATAAAGCCGAACAATAGGAACGCGTCGTGCCATAATGACGATATGGTGTTTTAATTTCCAACTTCACGTTTTTCTCGTCACATTAGCCAATTTTACGTACTTCGCGACAACGCAAAGGCACATTTTCGCTACAAAATTGAAAAACTTTTAATACCCGGTTTTTGTATATAAACGAAAAACACCGCACCGGATGCGTTTTATGTTTGCTACCAGTTAACAGTTTGTGAATTTCGCACAGAATGAGTGATAAGCTCCCAATTGCGAGCGTTTTGCGTTTCGTGACTTCGGTCGTGAGTTAACATTTGTTTTATTTTGACATTAGTCTCGAACAATGATTGAAGAAGGGGGAGAGAGCCTCGCGTAAATATGAACAACACGTAAATCATTAGTTTGAGAATTCTCATTCGAGATGATCTTAGACAAAAGTTCCGAATCCTAATTAGCTTATGAATATAAGATTTGCCATTCCATTCGTTGTACGTGAGATTTCGACGATTTCTGGTAAGTTTCTGCTTCGACGTAGGAACAATTTCCTTGACCGATGATATCGGCTAGAATTTAAAACTTATCGTGATTTCTGATGGATTTTTTTAGACAATGAAAGATTATTTCATTTCAAATTTACAACACGAGGCAGTATATCAATACAGATTCAACTAACTCGAAACAACATTAGAAAAAATCAATCTCAATAAACTTTTCAACTCCGAGTCGGAGCTCGTGTACAAATTTTGAATCAGTTAGTAAAACGTAACGGACGTCAAATTTCAAATTCTCTTTGTCAAATGAAGAAAAACTAACGAAATACGTGAATGGATTTTTTTCCCAAGTCGTTCATTTTTACTACAATGTTATACGCTGCGAAAAGTAATTTTGTGAAATGGATACGAAACTGAAAGCGAAGACCAGCCGCCAGCCAGCTTCAGCATTGTAAGCATTCGCAGCAGAAAATTCGATATCGTTGGCGAATAAATAAATACAAATTATCGCGATATTAATAAAGTAGCTTATCAAACGGCAATACTCGTTCGAACGAACAATTTTTCGAGTAATTTACGTTTTTCTGTTTCGCATTTTAAAACGTCTGTTTGAATTTTATCCGATTTGTATCTAACGAAGATGCCTTCATTCCGGGTGAACTTTTCCTTCTTTTGTATCTCTTCTTCTTTTTGTATATTTCGCTGTAATATTTTTTTTCAACTTGTTTCAAGAAACGTAGTAATTTGTTTTCTTTGTCTGATCAAAATTTTTATGGAAAAGTGTTCCTAGGAATTTGAAAAGATTTATATTTCTTCATCATCAGTCAATATTTAATGGTAGTTTTTAATTAATGATTTTTTTTCAAGTTTGCGAAATAAAGATGAATAATACTTTTCAAGTTGAAAAATTAATAACTTGTGTTTTTACGTTTGAATCTTCCTCCCTGCATTGAAATTTAGTAAAAAAAAGTTGGCAAAAAATTTTATCACTCTTATCACATTTTTTTCATTTTTTCAAAAACTCAACTTAAAAATGGTAATAACCTACATATCCACTTTAAATTGAAACCTTAACAAGCCTTCTTTTTCGCAACCCCATATTCCACCAGTAAAAAAATTATAAGGTCGTTATTAAGGCCATACGTATACGTAACAATACCCAACATCTAATTCGAAAGTACTTTTTTATATTATTTATAAAATATCGTAAACATTTAGAAGGCGGTAAATGGTACAGTTTCATCATAAACGCCGCTGGTTTTATAAGCCAAAATATGAGTTTAAATATTTATGACTCAATAAAACATATAACCCATTAAAAGGGAACAAAAAAGCATCGTCTAAATGCTAGGTATACAAATACATAAAATAGAACGAATTCTAAACCGTTTCTTGAGTAGATACATTTCATTCATGAATTGCAAATAAATGCGTGATATAACTTTTTTTATGGTAGACTTTTAGCCTTATATTCAAATAAGTTTGGGAAATGAAATATGGAAGATGTAGGGGTATAGGTATATCTGGGAGATGAAATTTGAAACTTCAAAAGCATCTGTATCTACTTCCGAACGGTTTTTACGATTTTTAAAGATACATACAATTAAATAGTAGTCTCAGCGAGAAGACTAAATGATCGGGTTAATTTTTTTAGTGAGTAATTGTAATTTGTGAATAATGAAAAGAACTAGCCAAAAATTGTAGATGATTTTAAAATACGCATATGAGCAGTTGAATATTCTTTGAAAACAAACCATGAGTTATTTGATTGTTCCTACGTGAACTAATTTCTTTTACTATTCCCTCACAAATTCACCTTACTCCCTCCACATTTGTACCATACTCCCACCCGAACTCATTCCCCTATCTCAACAATGACCTATACAATTCCTACGTAATTTCATCCTACTCCCTCCACATTTGTGTCAGTTCCACTCTAACTTAATCTAACTCCTTCCACATTTCCATCACCAACGCAAACTCATTCCAACCCCCTCTATATTTTTACCATTCCCTCACAAATCCATCTTACTCCCTTCACATTAGTATGCCTACCACTTTCACCTGAATTTAACTTATCTACGATTATGATCTAATGTATTTAGTACAGTTGCAAATGAATTTAAAAAAAAAATGTTGTCTGCGCGATTACACTGCTGAAAGCAATTTTATGACTGAATCTTTAACAATAGTCTACACATACATGGGAAAAATGAGCCAGCTGTATGGGGCATTTCTTTGGGGTACCTTTCCTTGTAAATTCCCTATTTCATATTTCAGTTCCTAATACTGATTTTTATAACATTTTTCATACAAAAGTTGTAGAATGAGATCCTAGGAATAATTTTGGTCATTAGAAAAATTTCGATTGAACTCCTCCTTCACCTCCAATTTTGCATAACACCTATGAAAGTCATCCGATGATTAAGATATAAGTATTATGTAAAATTAGAGGGGAGGGAGGGGTCCAATCAAAATTTTTGTAATAATCAAAAGTATTTCAAAGATTCCAATCTACAACTTTTGTTTGAAAATTTTTCAATTGAAGCCTTAGATACAGAGATAAGCAGATTTTTTTGGAAAGAGGAGGATGAATCTTCAAAAAAAGGAGCCTTTAAAAAATGAATATCCGCTCGTTGTTTTATCGAATTGTCTTGTAGGCGTGCTTGAGACCTACAATTACCAGAGCGAATCTGCACTAGGTTAGACGGCGAACTCAGCTCTAGCCTAGGATATGTACCTTTCCAACTACTAGAGCGAATCTGCACTAGGTTAGAGTGCGAACTCAGCACAAGCCAGCAAGAGAGCTTAGAAAAGAACTAACTAGTAGTCGTGGAGGTGTAGAGTACCTGTATTTGAAATATAACAACTTATATTTATATGAAAACATAAAATAATTAGTAGCCAATAGTGGTCGCGAGAAAGATTTAACGAGGTTTTTATGACGACGCGGCAGGTGCGGGGTATTCGCGTCGAGTTGACAGTCGAACTAGTTTCTACTTTACTGTATTACATTTGGGTATAAAACAAAAATTTCTTCGCTACAGAATATATTTTTCCCTCTTGACTGTAATGCAAGCCGAAGTTGCATCGAGATGGCTGCAAGCAGTGCAATTCAAGTTCTAGGGTGATTACATACATATTATGCGTAATTTAAGGGGAGGAAAGGGTTCAACCGAAATTTTTGTAACAACCAAAATTATTATAAGGATCTCAATCTATAATTTTATGCTTGAAAATTTTTTCAAAATTCGTTTTGGGAACGGAAATAGGGGACTTCCTAGGAAAGAGGATGGATCCTCAAAGAAGGGAGCCTTACAAAAACGGCATAGAGGATCATTGTTTTCTTTATGGAGTATAGACTAAGATCCATGTTTGCATCGTTCTTATGCAAACCTATTCCCATCTCTCCTCACATCAACACAATTCCCACTCAACTTCATTTTCCCTCCTAATTTATACCATTTGCTCATTCCCACGCAAACTCATTCTATTCTTTCATATTCGTATCATTATTTCCCAAATTGGTCCCATTCCCTCTAAATTTGAGCTATTCCTTCCTGAAGCATTCTGTTTCCTGCACATTTGCAACTCAATTTCTTAATAAAATAACCTTTCAACATTGTAACGGCATCAAACCGACTAAAAAACACCCTTTCAACATAAAAACTCACCACCCAACTCATGAAATACTCAGCTAACTACCTACACCAACGGAAAATATCGAATCACCACCAAAATCGAGCATCAAAGCAACTTCGAAACACAAGAAAAACATTATGATAAAACTTTGCCCCTCAACCTCTGCCACTACTCCAGTCACAATACCAAGAACCCGAAAGAAAAACGGGGGAAAATCAAAAATTAAAACCTCGACGGAGAGAAAAAAAAGAATTAAAGTGGAAATTACCCGGAAAATACTCTTTGAGCTCATTATACGACAATATCTACGAGGCAAAAATCGTTAAGAAGTTCTCGCAGCGTATACAAAAGTTTACGCTAACACCAACCCTTTATGGCCGCTCTAACTTATGACAAAAGATTTTAAAAACCGTTTAAAGGCGTATTTACACAATCTGAAAGAGGGTAAATTTTTCAACTTCTTAATTAAGAAGGTTATTGGTAGAGTCTTTAAACATATAGAAATAGCATTCGCAACACTTGGCGAGCCTTCGTTTCCATTAAATTAATCCGTTGCGGTAAATCTTCGGACTTGGTTCGAGACGACCTACATCCTAGCGAATGAAATTTCCGAATAAACCCATACTCAATTTAGCTCTCGGAAGTTCCATAACAAATCAAGCTCTAAAAAGTTTCAGGTCAAAAGATCAAGGAACCCGAAAGGTGGTGCCAAGAGTCGAGACCTTGCCGACATAGAGCAAAAGCAATATGCACGCGAGATACGACGAATACGTAATGTGTAAAGTAAATTGGAACTGGTATACCTTTAATAGTTTGGGATGTTCAAGTCATGCATGACTAACTCGTTAGATTAACTTTCATCCGGCCAGCTTTTATAATGCCTACGGGAATGTGATATTATGTTTTCCTTTTAAGCATCAAAAACTTACTGCGGAGCTTTTTCACCGCCGCTGCCTCCAGATTTGTCGTTAATTTCGTATTATTACCAGTGCCCTTTCAAAACTCTCCGGCAAAGGTGCACGATGCATGCGTGAATATCTTCTAAACTGCTCCCAGCAAGAAACTCAACTATATCGAATCTTATAACCAGCCAAACAATCAACTGCGATTAACCCAGAGTCGTCAAAACTTTGGGGTATCGATATAAACAATAATGCGAAAAAAAATCAACGCATTAGACTATCTTATTCGCCAACCAAGAACTTTAAAATCTTTAAATCTGGCCGATCCGAAATCCGAAAGCTGTGCAATATTTAAAACTCGAATTCGCAAATGCCTGAAAATCCACCAACCCGAGACACGGATTAAAGATAACTTTTGCATTTTTATTAAACCACAAGAATTTAAATTCCTTTTCTCGGCGCGTATAAAACTTTGCAAACACACAAAGTTACCAAACTTAACAAATTCCAAAAGAAAAGCGCCCTTTTTCAACTCCCAAGAGGCAATTCCACAGCCTCAAGTTTGCCACTGTTCTCAACATACTTTGCAGTCGCTTCTCTACTCTTGTTCTTATATCGTTCAACATCCTGGTACCACATACGACCTTTGTATACGCAAATTACTCGACACCTATTTTACCGCATGGAAAAATAAATTGCCTGGTATCAACGTAACGTGAGTATAACTTTCATTTTTCTCGCGGGATCAATTAATTAACCATCGAGACTTCCCGGTCTTTGTAGAAAGAGGATAAGGGTACGGTTGCGTTAAGTTTTCTCGTGCATAAACAACTATTTAGATGCCTGGAAAACCCTCGGCGAAAAACTTGGTAGATAAGTGTAACAAAATCAGAAAAACAGAGACTTTTACGAGGCCTCGTATTCAACAAAAATCCTTCGGGGAACTAAAATGATGCCAACACTGTGTGCCACAGCAAACTAGCAACGCGAGGACAAAATTTTGAGAAAAAGGAATTTTCAGGCGCCAAAATGTACATTTTTCAATATTAACCCTCAGCGAGAATTTTCAGATTTCATCGGTCAAATCTCTTCTGTGCGCGAAATATAAAATCACGTTTGCTAATTTGAACAAATGAATAAATTTTAATTTTAATTTCAAAATGCCCAATATTTTGATATAGGTTGAAAAAAATGCCAACTAGAGCTGTTACAATTCGCGGCTCGTACACCAACACATGTCAGGCTTTGTTAACCTAACTACGTCAAATTACGTAACATCTGTCAAACACACTATAGTCAAGCCTTTGTTACCCAAGTTGGGCGAAGTTGTGGCTTGTCGATGTGCTAAGAATTTTGTCACCCTGTTTCCATTTACACGTAAGATATGACGAGGGAATTAGGCACAACGTCGCCTCGCGTCGGAGGGAGGTATTAAACTTGGAAAATTTTAGATGGTGTAGGAAAAACGCAACCGCAGCATGGTAACGAACGCATCTTATGCGTTAGATGGATAAGATAGCGTACACCTTCGTAACCTTTTGACAAGCCAGATAAATTCTCTCGCAATCGCTAGAGTTGAAATGCTTTTAAGACGATTATACGATATCTAATGCGATGTATCGTACAATTTTGAACACCTTGTTCCATCATGTTGTCAATATTCGTTTACACGCTACCGATACTTTGTCACCTTTTTAAGTTACTTTTTTTTGTCGTTTTCTCGCTATCGTCTGTATGCTCTGGATGCTTGTTTTGACTATGCTACGTACATATATTTATCTTGTTTCGACTTGGAAATGGCGTTTTGTCGATGCTGCTCACGTTATTTGTTAACGTCATCGCGCCTTGTGAGATGGGGATCTGTTTGAGTATGAGTAGATATGTGCTGTTGATATTCTGCGCGACGTTTAATTTAAATTGTGAGAATAAGTTTGAAAGATGAATTGTGAAAATGTTTACTCTAAAGGAACAAACTGTGTTTATCCTTTTTAATGGGTATTTTTGGAAAGGGGGAGTAATTTATCACGATATTCGTACGCCATTTTACAGTCAGAAGGTATAAATTTGTAAATGAAGTAGCAAATTCCCTTCGTTTTCAGTTTTGCTTCATTATAGCATATGGAATGGAGTATGAAGAATGAATGCTGGCGTGGAAGCGATTCATTTTTTTCGACCTTTTTAGAGTCTACAAAAATCAATACTTCTGGCAGAACAGCATGTTTTTGAATGAATTTTAGTCATTTTTCTTTGATGCATAAAGGATTCATAATGTTATCAAGCACATAAATGAAAATACATATCTATCTCTCTAAATTAGGCATTATTCTCGAAATTTCATCGGTATCTTGACAAAATGCGTGAAATTGGAAAATATGTCAAAAATGTAAAATGAAAATCTTGAAATTTTTGTGAAAAAATTTCAATTTCCTCTCTTTCTAACTTTTTTATGATTGTAATTTCTAAAAAAGGAAATTGACATTTTGAATTTGCAACTCAGATATTTTAGGGCCCAAAATTATCCAAAATGAAGTTTTCATACATTTGTAGAATAAAAAACAAAATGAAGATATTAAAAGAGGATTGATCTGAACTGAAAATTCGCACAGAAAATGCAGCTTTCAAAATCAACCAGTATTTGTTGGAAAAAAAACGAAGGACAAGATTTTTATCAAAAATAAGATTTGAATTCAGAAAAAAGCATGAATCATTGAAAAAAGTACGAATCAACGAAAAAAGAACGAAATTTTGATAAAGAAAAACTGTGAAGTTTGTTTTTAATAAAATTTCTTCAATTGAAGTTTGAACTGAAAAAATATTGAAAATTCAATCGCAAAAATTTTCGCGTTCGCTTCGCTCGGGCTCAATGACTTTATTTTTTAAGCCAAATGTTGGAAAATGTTTGAAATTTTACATAAAATCACTTTTTTTTTGGCAAATCTGTTGTCCTTAGAATCAGTTGACTCAGTGGTATATATTAGAAGGGATATATGCAATGGGTCTGCAGGCTCTGGACCCCCTTGACGACAGAAATGTTGGTAAAAATAATGAAATTCCAGCTTTTAAATTTCTTTTTTTGCAAAAATTTTCGCCCTTGCTTCGCTCGGGTTTCAGCTCAATAAATTTACTTATTTTGACAAAATAATGAATATTTTTCAAAGTTACATGAGATCACTTTTTTCTCATCAACCCCTCTCCTTCTTGAATGGCGGTCTGGATATGCTACTATCTAAATAAATATAGATTTTTGTTCCATTTAGCTTAACATATTTCAAGGAATGATTTTGCTCATCTTTGAGTGTAACTTGTCTGGACTTTTTACAAAATCATTTTTGCACCCCCTCCCTACATTTTTTCATATTTTTATGACTGTAGATATTTTACAAAAAAATTTTGTTTCAGAAAAGTTTTGCTCAAAAATGACTTTTTTTGTGACTGTTCTTCCGTGACTATTCACAACTTCGATGCCTTTTATGGTCAATAGGTAAACATCTTGCACAAAATTTCGCAAAAAATGCAAATTTTTCTTCATTTTGTTGATTTGGTACACACATGTGATAATATTTTACCCCTAAAATGTAGCAAAATGAAATCATAAACAGCAATTCCCCCAAAAATACTCGAAAAATTATCCAAAACAACAAATCGTTCAAATCTACTCACTTTTCGGAAACACGCCAGTCTGTATCGATCTCGCTTCGATGATAAGTTTCGGTATCAAGAAACAAAACGCCATCATCAAATGGAACAGGGATGCGGTTGGACCGCAATGTTGCCACATACGGTGATATCCATTTCGTCCGGTGATTACCACGCTATTTTGCGAATCGGCACTACACGTGCTGAGATTTTTACCCAGTTTGAATCCATCGTTGGCCAAATTACCGACTTTAAATAAAGCCGAGGCGAAAAAGAACGGTATTAAGAGCACAGAGAATCCTGTTAATCCTATGCACGTGTGTAATTCATACTGGTAAACCGTCGAATCGCCGGATTTCAATTGATCGAGATAATCTGAAAAGAGACGAAAAAAAGGTCAAATAAAACCCACCCTTGTACACAAACCAAGCACCAGCTGTCAAAAATATCACACTTGAGGTACATATGTCGAAGATCACTCACCAAAAAACCGTTTCGAGCACTCGACGGCGATGTAACCGTTCAACAATGTGATGAAAATACCGTACCATATGGACCAAAGGCTATTCAAATGCATTCTCAAGCATTTCGAAGTAGATTTCAACTCAGACATACAGCTCGCATCGCGTTGCAAAGGAGATAAAACACTGCCGTTCATAGACATATTACAGATCTGCGATAAACATGAAAAAAAAAAGACACGTTACAAATTAGCTAAGAACGTAAAAATGAATATTTTCTGAGAAATTCGAAGGGTGAACGAGGCCAGCGTGGAAAAAAGAAGAGCTTAATTTTAATATATCTTTCGTGATGATACTCGGGGCCGTGTACTTGAGCGACGATAACGAATACCATAAAATTAAGAATCAGCTGGCGTGGTGGGGTCTTAATGAGTATTTATAATGGAGTCGTATAATGGTTACACCGATATACTTTCCTATATAGTATCTCCCTAGGTGTTGGCTTTCGAATATCGTCACGCTTTAGCGACTTTTTTAAGGGTAAATGTCTTCATTTATCTTTTGTCTTTTTTTTTTTTACGTTTTGCAAAAATATAAAAAATTTATTTCGCTTACGCGAACCGTTTAACGAAAAAAAAATTTCCTCGCTTTTTCTCATTCTCATTTTCTCCTCCCGCTGGATGCTTTCAATATATAGATGAACGCGAAATTACAAGACATTGCAATATTTTCTCGTTTACAAGTTTTCAATGCAGTGACCTAGATAGCTTTTAATCTTGTAATGGTTCTTTTGTTTGTCGGCAAAATAATACATTCGGTGATATCAATGTAAAATATATGAACATAAAACGTTTCTAATACTCTTTCAACCGAGATTTTCTATCAAATAGTGTTTTTTTTTTCCTGCCATAGAACTAGGTCGATTCTATACGTATTAACTGGAGTGCCATGCCATAAGCATATGCCTTCGTAAAAACACAGAAGTCATTCGTTAGTTATTATGAAACGTTCGCCAATGTGCTAAACGACGCGAATACAATGTAAAAAATTCTTCGCTACTTGGGCTGATTTAGTGAAAACTCACAACAATACCACCTTCAAGTGGAATACGAGTTGAAAAGTTACATTTCAAAGTTGCATATCTTTTTTCGAAATAATAAAGAAAAAAATAGCAAGCCAGGTATTACCGTAAAATCATTTTTCTTCATATCCGAGTCATCAGAAATTCAAAAATAAGCTTATACAATAGAGAATCTAGAGTCAAAAGCGAGAAAAAATATAAAAGTTTTTTCCAATTGAAAAAAAAAAATCTATTACGTGGGTACTTCGCATAGCGAGAGAAAAAAAGGTATCGAATACAATACGTTAATTTTCATTGCTTCGGGCTTATTTCCTCGATACATAAAAAATTCAGTGGAAAACAAAAAAAAAAGGCAAATTTTATTTCCTCCGTTTTACACGTTTTAGCAAACGAGATTACCATAAACGAATAATATTCCATTTCATTATGCGACATTTAAATGATAATTAACTTTCAAAGTTTTTCTTTCGGTGCAGTTTGCTGGAGAAAAAAACAACCGAAATCGTATTATAAAACTTGAAAACATCGGGTGCAAAAACTTTGCGATGAGATGTAAATTTTGCCACATGGAAATAAGTACTCAACATCGAAGAATGGTGTGTTGAAGTGTTTAAGCAGGTTTTGTGCAGAAAATTTTGCAGAGCAAGTGTTAACAATTTTCTGAAGAAAGGCAAAACAAATGATACGAGTACATGGGTCTGTATGGAAAATGAGATATTTTTTACACGAAAATTGGAATGAATTTTTGAAAAAGACTGAGAAATAGACGGAAGTAAACTTAAATTTTTTTTTTTTTAATAAAACAAAAGTGAAAAATTTTCTCTTAATTACCTACATATAAAAAAAATATATCATGTTTCAATATGCAGATAAATTCTAAAAAAAAAACTTCAAAATTTCCAGTTGGACCAATTTACCGAAATTGAAAAAAATTGAAATAGGTATACCTATTTTCAAAATTTTCGAAGATTTACACAACGAATTTGACAAAAAAAATCAAAATTTTCACAAACTTTCACAATTTACCATAAAACATTCAAAATAAATTTTAAAAATTTCATAACATAAAATTTTTTTTTTAAATTATCCAAAAGTTTTGCAGCTTTTTTTACAGATTGAAAAAATAAATCAGAACTAAAAAATCCTGTCAAATTCAAAAAAAATTTTGAAATTCAAAACTAAATTTTTCAAAAATGGTCTTATATACTTTTAGTAATGTTTTTCCAGCAATAAGTTTTCAAAAAGTTTCAAAATTCAATGACATTTTCAAAAACTATCCAACACTTTCAATTAAAACTTTTAAAAATCTATCAGAATTACGAAAAACTTCCAACGTTCAAAATTTTGAAAATTAGACATCAGAATTTTAAAATTTGATCAAAAATTTCAAAAACTACAAAAATTTTTTAAATTTTGTCAAAAATTTAAAAATAAAAAATTACAATTTTTTAAAAATATTTTTACAATATGTTTTTCGAAGTCATCAAAATTACCAAAACTTTCAACATTATTTTTCAAAAACTATCAAAATACTACTCAAAACTTTTAATTTTCCTACACAAATTTCAAAAATTATAAAATCCATTCAAAATCAAAATTTCAAAAAGTTTCGCCCAGAAATTATAAAAAAATTTCAACATTATTTCAAAAATTATCTACATTCTGAGAAATAATCAAAATTCAAACATTTTTTCAAAAATTATCAAATAAAAAATGTTGATAAAATTTTCTAAACTACGTCAAAACTTTCAAATACTTGATCAAAAAATTATTTAACAAATTTTTCACGTTTCCAAAAGAGTTCAAAATTTTAAAAATCGAATAAACTTCTTATAGAGAACGATCAAAATTACAGAGAAAAATTCGACACATCAAAATTCAAAAAGTGGAAATCAAAATTTTAAAAAATTCATAAAAATCATAAAAAGTAGGTAGGTATCTCATTTTTTATGACTTCACAACAACTGTAATGCGTTTTGACAATTTTCACAATTTTCCAGACATTTCGGGAAACTTTCTCACCGAGTTTACAACATTCTCAACAGATTTTTTTAAAACAATTTTTGCAAAATTTTCAATGATTTTTATACATGCCTACGGTTTTTGATAATATTTATTCCTTTTTATGAAGTTTGACGACTTTTTCACGACTTTTGCAACAGTTTTAATAATTTTTTTTGTCAATTTTCACAAAATTTTCAATTATTTTCTCAACTTTACAGACATTTCTGTCGACTTTTTCACAGCTTTCGAAGCATTTTAAATAATTGTTGACAATTTTTACAACGTTTCAAACTTTTTTGAAAACATTTTTAAAGGTTTTATGGATTTTTTAGGATGTTTATAATTGCATAATTATCACACCCTTAGGGGGGAGATTATATGGAGGGGGTTAGGTTAATTGTTTTGACAGTTTTTACATTTTAGGTAATTTTCTCGACCTTTTTAGCACTTTTGCGGCATTTCTGACAACTCTTGCAATAATTTCGATGATTTTTATGAACTCCTTGACAATTTTTACGCAACATTTCCTGTACCTTGACGACTTTTCAACTACTTTTGCAACATTTTCAATGGTTTTTATGAAATCTTCATCTGCTTATACAACATTTCAAACATTTTCTTCGCTATTAGTTTTTCTGCACTAGCAAACTTTCAATAAAATTTGTTTGGTTTCCAAAACTTGATTTGAATTTTAAAAGTCATCAAGATTACCAAAAATTTTCAACATTCTGAATTTCTAAAATAATTTCAAAAGTAATCAATGAGATTTACCATAAATTTCAAAAATTATGAAAAATTTTAAAACTATCCACGTAGCTATAAGAATATTATTGAAATTCAAAAATTAAAAATTTTCCAAAAATCATCAAAATGTTGAATAAGCATCATAATTTTCCAATCTCACCAAATTTATTCAGCATAGAAGAAATATCAAAAATTCTGAATATATGGAAATCAATTTTTCAACGAAATTGTTTTATTTTTCCCAAAAATGCTCAAACTTAAAAATTATCCAAACTTCTAGAGAACAATCAGAGTTCTAAAAAATGTCAACACAACAAAAATATAAAAAATTATCAAAATTTTCAAATTGCCAAAATCAAATCCAATATTTCAAAAAATAGATTAAAAGTAAAAACTTCGAAACAAAATTTACAAAAAAGTCAAAATTATTCAAATTTTTTAGAGATCTATAAAAATTGGCAAAAAACAAAAGTCAAGGAATTATCAAAAAATTATCAAGAATTGTGAAAATGTTTTAAAAAATTGATAAACAATCGCACATCGAGGTAATCAGATCATATCTAAAAAAAGTATTTTTTTGGGGTTTTGAACATTATTTTCTCAGCTTTTTCACCATTTAATATGATTTTTTTTTTGAAATTTCAACTTTTTCCCCGTGAGAAACTCCAGGTCAAAACTCAAAATCGAGAGATTTTGAAAATATTTGACAACAATAATAGTGATATCTCGAAAAAAATTCCAATAGCAAACGAAACATAAAAATTGACAGGTTTCTCAAAGAAATTTCTGCACTTTGGCATTTAATACGTAAACAGAGCATCGAACTTTTACCCAACCTTGCAAAAAGAGTTGAAAAATGACTACGATCAAGTCAAAGAACACTATCAGTATTCCGAATAAAATTCGAATCAATCCGATGTAATCAGATATTACGTACATTTACAAAGTTGAAAATAACTAGATAAAATTTTACATCGCTTTACGAACATTGAAACTTCTAAAGGGTGATTGAATTGTCGCATGCTAGTATTCCAGTCGACTGTACACAGTACTTCGATACTCCATAAGCGCCCTTCGCCGCGCCTTGAGAAGAGAAATTATATAATTCTCATTTTTCGGTCCATTTCACCCGAAGTTGATTCATTTCGTCTTATCCGAGCTTCTTATCTGCGGGCGGCAGGTAAATGGTTTTTCAGCCCCTCGAGTGCGACAGTCTAACGTAAATCGTGTTTGGTGCACTTCAAAAGAAAAATTCCCATTATAGTCGCGTCATGGTGTAAGATATCTGACAAGACTCCCCCACGACAGTGCGTCTCGTGACACATGACCTTTTGGAAAATCTTTTATCGCGCCACCAGATTAAAAACATTGTTGCGGATTTCTTAATTTTATACTCGCAGCCGAAGCACGTGTGACATTTCGGCAAGGCATTTCTTCATTCTGCGGGCTGTGCGATGGTGCTCATTAAAAGCTTCTTACTCTGGGATGGCTTGTTTGTAAGAAATAATCCTCTTTTACCGATCGTTTCACGTTCGAATGATATGACACGCAGTTTCGCGAGAGAAAAAAAATGACTCGTGTTTACGACTCGTATACGATGCTTGTTCCGTATACGTCTCGATATACTTATACTTAAGTAACAAATCCTTTATATTCGTAGAATATCTACACCGAACACGAGGCTATAGGTAATTTTAAGCGAACATTCGAGTGGTTTCGTGTTTTTCGGCTACTGACGTTTGGCGAGGCAAATGGCAAAAATCACAAGCAGCCATTTCCTATAAAACTTTAACGCGGAGACAATACGATGTTGTAATAGAAGTTTCGAGGTGCGAGCGTAAAGACCAAAATGGAAAATTCCTTGGGGATGATATGGTTCGACGATTTAACCAAGAAAAAACCTTTTGGCGCGTTATACACTTCTAATAAGAATCGAACAGTGATTCTCATTTTTTCCCCGCCTTTTATGTATTTCCTCGAATGCATCTTTGTATCACCCTTTCATTCATTGCCTCGAGTCAGCGTTAATCTGCGTTATGTTAACAATTCGTCTACGTATGTAACGATAAAATAGACTCGTGTTTATTCTTAATGGAATACCGGAAATAGATGTCAAGAAGTACAAATACACACGACAGACGATGCTTTTACTATGTACTCTGTAGAGATCCGTGATTGAGAATTAAATTTCACCATTTGAAACGCCCCAGTCTGGAAAATATACACACCGAATCTGCTTAATTTTCGGTGCTGAAATTAATGAATTAATCATTAGACCGTTTTCGATTCCATTCAGCGAAGTCCTTTTTCCAGAGCAGGGATTTTCCATAAATGGGAATAAATTTTAAAAGAATATGTTAGCACGACTGATGACAACCTTTTTCGTGGCTTCGTTAGAAATGCTTTTTCACCCGGTGAGTCCAGTCTGACTCATTCCTGTCTCATGTCCATTGAGATGTTTTCGTTCTCGTTGGTCGTGTCCAACTTTAGGGTGGATTGTTACTGTGGCGAGTCTGACAGAGCCGCATTCGTAATGAGAAAGAGTGGTTACCTCCGAAAGTCAATTAAGTCTGACAGCTCACTTCTGTCTGAATTTTATTCGCTGTGTATAGCATATCTATCTGCTCGTGTTTCGAGTGATTTGCAATGTTGTAGCAGCTTGCTATGTTCAAATGATTTTTTTTTTTAGTATTACGGAGAGATACCTTATTTGTAGATTTATTTGTCTGTTTTGCAAAAAAAATTAAGCATTTTAATGAAAAATTCATACAAATTTCTAGAATTTTACAAAAAAAAGGAAAAACTTCATAAAAAGTACTCTTTATTTTGAGTTATTTTTCATACAAAAATTGTGTCAAAAGAAAAATTGAGATCAAGTGCAGATTCTTGGAGGTTTTTTTTGGTATGTATAAAATTTGAGGATGAATTCCTTGAATTTGATAGAAAACAATTTTTTTATGGCTGAAAAAACCACATTTCAAACACAAAAAATTTGAAACTTTTTTTGCATAAAATACCCTAGTTTCTTCTTTTTGTTATCTCCCCAAAAAATATTTTGAACGCAGCAAACTCAGTATTGATCTTTTTTCTGTTCAAAAATTTTCTGTAGAAACTAAAGTAAATTTAGATGTCCCATTCGAAAAATTTCATTTTCAACGTAAGACATATTTTGGGAGGGCGGGGGGGTCCCAAAAAATACCACAATTTGGCTGCCAAAAATACAAGACAAAAATTTGGTAACCGCAAAAAAGACCATTTTGACACATTAAAAAACAAGGTTGAATTTTGAGAATACAAGTAGAGTAGGTATGTCTTATAGCTGGGGGCCAATCTGAAAATTTTGTCCATTTTTTGCCCAATTTTCTGCTCAATTATTGCGTCACGTTTTTTAAAATTTTTCAATATTTTGAGAGACTTGAAAACTTGAACATTTTGTTACCTACCTGAATCACTTTTTAAACTTGGGAAAATTTCATAGATTACGCTGATTTTCAACCTGACTTTTTGGACTTGAAAAATTTTCATTAGAAATCACGCCAACTCTCTGACATTTTGTCAAGCAGATTTCTTGAACTAGGAAAATTTTTAGAGATCACGCTGGCTTTCAGACGATTTGTAAAGCTATTTTTGTCCGTATGACATCAGGATTTCATTCGAATCAAATACCTGAATCAAATCAAAATCATAAGACGTTCAAATAATTTGAATCATGAATCAAATCCTGACGCCAGTGTTGTTCAAAAAAAGATTTAAATAGTATTACGAATCAAAAATTTTAATTCGAATTGTGATCCGAATCACGCCTAACCCTGGGTTTTTGCAACCAGTCAAAAAATAAATACCAAGGCATTCAAAAAAACAAATTTTTCATGTTTCAAGTGGTTGTCCAAAAAAACGAAATCATTTTGTCATTTTCAAAATTTCAAAGTTTCATTTCATTTTTCGTTTTGTTTCGTTTTTCCTACATTTTTTCTGCTGCAACTTTCAACGTTATTTTATATCAAAATATACCTACCCATCTAAATAAAATTTCCAAATCATCAGAAAAAATTATATTTTCCTTCGCATCAGATACGAGTTGTTTTAACGAAAAATATTAATTACTTAAATAATATTTGATTAAAATTATGTAATCATAGATCTTCAAAACATGATTTTAGATTTTTTCACTCCGAGAGAAATCGTGGCCTCATTTATTGTTTTCAATTATTTCAAATGATGCAAATCTCGAAAAAATTCGTCGTAATTGAAAGGCAAATCTGTCACCAAAATCTCATCTTATTACGACTGCTGCAAAAATTTTTAGTTGCAAAATCTCTCAGATTAGTCGTCTTAATTGTTGAAGACGTCTTTTAAAACGTCTACTTCCCTTTCCTTTATTACCGTTTTATAATCGCATTTCAAGTTTTCAACTTTAACGTTATTCTAAAAAATGATAATTTTTAATGCGTTCGAATAATTTTTGGGAGTAGTCGAGACAACGACGAGGTGAAATACAGACGAAAAATGTACTTTTCCCCATTTTTGAAAATGGTCGTCACACGTGTTTTCAACAAATTGCAGATATAAATTTTTTTCACCATTATTTCTACTCGGAGTATATTTCAAATTCGCTACAACACGAACCTGTGGGTAGCTTTTTGTCAAGCTGTAAAAAACGCAGACGTGGTAATAACATGAAAAATTTCTCAAACTAAATCATCATTAATAAACGAACGTTGAGCTGGAGCTGTGAAGTGTGAAAAAATGGCGATAATACCCGAAAATAAATTCAGTTTAATTTTTTTTCATTTTATTATGTAAACCGAAGCTTGAAAAATGTTAGCAATCCCTCGTATACGTACAGATACCGAAACCTTTGAATAAGACTACGACTCGGCGACGTATCCGCACAGAAGAGAAACGAAGGGCGATTTAAAGCTGTGCGAACAGTCTTTCTTAAAGTATCCGTAATTACATTAGTCTTCAGGTCACGTTTGAATAAACTCGTAGATGGGCACTACATCGAGATGCAAGACGAGGGAAAACTTTCGAAATATACCGAGCTAGTTGCATTCTCCCCCCATTCGAAATTGCAAAATGGTGCGTTTGCTGGATGTAGGGGGCCTAGGCGCGGCGGCTCGTTGTGATTTATTTGTTGGCGAATTTTGAGACCTTTCCGGCTCATTTTTTTCATTCGTTTTAATGCGCGTTTTGTAGAGAGACCGAAGCGACGGTTAATTTAATTTTCGCCGAGTCGGCTTCGCTATATGCGAGACGAAGAGCTTCGATGAGTGATTTCTATCCGAACTGTGGCGCCCGGAAATACAAATTTTGAACATTTTTTTTCTTTTAAATACGAAGCATTCAAATGTTTACGTGTGGTGGTGTTTTTTCCTCCAATTGTACGCGCAATCAACCAACCCAGATGGGAATTAATGTTGTGAAATTTTTGCCACGTTTGTACTATTTTTATAGGTACTTTAGGGGTTGAAAATTACAATCCTGGAATAGATACGGTACCTACACGAGTTTGCGAACAGATTTTCAAACTAATTAGTTAGTACAGATGTACTATTTTGTAAGTTGTAACGACTACAAAATATATAGTTTTTATCACGCGTGGGGTCGTAGTGAGTTTTGATTTTTTTTCGATATAATGAATGCGTTCGAAATTGTATTTGGGCCGTTTATACGTACAGACCCAGCCCTCCTACGCAGATGCGTCTAGTAAACTGAGGATTATATCGTAACATCTGCGTTTTGTATTATAAATGTGTCCGGTTAAAAGGTAGATTTCTTCCTAATTTCGGTACTTAATCAACACGAAATAAGAGATGGAAAGGATATTTGTAATAATACCAACTACCAAGTAGAACTATCCTATCACATTAAGTGTGGTGTAATTTACAAAATGTCGACTTGGTAGAAAAGTTAACATTCTGGAAGGGTGTTTCGAAGTGTTGTTTATATTTTAAGAAAGCGCAGTCTTGAGGGGCTGACCGAATGACGTTTTGATCTGTCGAGTGTCATTATTTAAAGTCACCCTTTGGACAGATATTTGGATGGGTTATACGACGTGGTTTGGTAGACTCTTTCTGAATATTTTAGTACTGGGAAGCTAGAGCAATTGCATTACAATTTGTTTTCGACAATTATGGATCTTATCCCTGGTCACGAACCCTTATTGGCATAACGTATAGCTGTCTAGCTGTCAATTGTCATTCATCATAAGGCAATTTGCATATGAAAATTTCCAAAAATTTTGAGTAAAGTTCTACATCACTTTGAGTCTTCTTTTTTTTCTTTTTTTTTGCAAAATAATATCAGAAGTGAACTCGAATGTTCATACGAAGGTTGTTCATTAATTCGTACCCTTAAGACAATAACTTGGGAACCATTGAACTTAAGAATGCGTGCGCATGCTCAGCAGATAGAGAAACTCATCTGCTTCAAAATAAGCGCTCACACAGTTCGGTTGCTCTTTTAGTTCATCCAAAATTTTTGAAAAACCAAAACCGCGTCGTGAGGGTCGGTTCAAGTAGAAAGCTTTTGAACCATTTCGACCCAGAAACCTTCAAATCATCATCCGGTCCCTCTATATTGTTTTTTTCAGATATTTGAACAAAAAAAATCAGACAGGATCCGCGGTGTTGAACAGCATTGAAGTTCAGCCATCCTAATTTGGCTTAGCAATGTCACCAGTTTGGGAACCCATTTCGAGGATAATCTTCCTCAACCAAGGTTGCGGATCATGAATTCACTGTTTCCAATGATACCCCCACCTCAGTACTCAGACAGACAGGACTGACAGGGAAACGAATAGATGGGCACCTCTTGGATTTCCCAACCCCATCGATTGGTGGAAGATTTTAATCAGTTGTAGGTTTGAAGCAGTGGGAGGTTTGAAGTGGAAGGAAGTTAGAATCTCCCACAGCTCCACCGCTTCAAACCTCCTACCACTTCCAGTCTTCCAACCTCCTATCACTTCGAACCATTCACTGCTTCAAACCTCCCACCGTTTTGAACTTCCCGCCGCTACAAACTCCCTCTTTCCTCTGATCTCCCAACACTTCGAACACCCCGCGCTTCAAACTACCTACAGCTTCCATAACCTCCTACCGCTTAAACCTGTTTCAAACCTCCCACCGCTTCAAACTTCCTATTGCTAGATATTTGCCTCAAATCTCCCAACGTTTCAAACGTGCTGCGCTTCGACTTGCTTCAAACCTCCCACCACTCAGTACCTTTCACTGTTTCAAACTCCCTTCGGCTTCAAACCATCCATTGCCCACTACGTCCAACAGTTGTTAAAAATACTTAATTAAGATGTTGTAAAAATTCACAAAAAATTAAGTCCAATCGAAAATATTGCAAAAGTATTAAAAAAAGTCGTCAAAAACGTCTGAAATGTTGTAAAAATTGTCAAAAAAATTCATAAAAATGAAAATTTTGCAAAAGTTGTGAAAAATTCAAGTCATAAAAAGTGTGATACTTTTCATGACGTTTATGAATTTTTTGACAGGCTTTACAACATTTTTAATGATTTTTATGAAATTTTTGACAATTTTTTTCCAGCATTTCAGGCAGTTTTCCACTAAATTTTACAACAACTTTTTATGATTTCAATGAAATCTTTGACCTTCCTTACAACATCTCATGCATTTTGACGACTTTTTTTCACAACTTTCATAATAATTTAAAGCGATTTTTATGAAATTTTCAACTCTTTCATGAATCATTGATGATTTTTCTTTCATTTTTCTTATTTTTTTTGGAAAATCTAGTCAAAGATCATCTTGTTTATTTACTTTCGATTTGTAGCTCTTTTTTGAACCAAAAGTGGAATTATATTTTGAGTCGACTTTTTGTTGAAATTCCAAAGAAATTGTGAAAGATAATTTCGTGCGATTTTTCAAGTCTGCAAGATTTTTGACATTTTGTTGAGATGTACATGATTTGAAAAAAGCTAACTACATTCAAATGTTTCGTATTATCGGTCAAGCAATATAAATCATGATTCTAAATGCCTCTTAATATATCCATGATTGAAAGATTGCCCCTTCAAGGAAAAATTATGGGTAAATTTTCGAGCGAATTTCTTCAAAAACTTTCGGATCAAATATTTTAAATGTTTACCATTTTTTTGAAAATTTACAACTTCCACTTTCATCCTTGTCTGTCTAGATGAATAACGTTCACAACTTAGTGAAGCACCCGCATTAACCAAAGGAGCAAGACCACAACCACTGAGAATCTCAAATTTACACCTACTTAATGAAAGTTGATCGCTTTCGGTGCAGTATCCAGCATTCTTTAGGTACATACTACATCCTACGTGCATACGTACGCACCAAATTTATCGCAGCACAGAGAGCATCCCAGAACGACTAACATGTACACGATAGAGCCAGTTACCATGGAAACTGTATACACGGTTTTGTATCTTTTGAAAAATAATCCGGCTTTAGCGAATTTACCAGACAGCATGGCGACTTGTCCATCATTTTGGGCAACTCATAGTCAGTTCCACTGTGTATTTTTTGCCACCGCGTATAAAATTACACACTGGTGCAGTTTTAGAGTCCGTCTAAGCGTAATATACTCTCGCGACAAACTATTATACGTATACCTATGCTATCCTATACACGTGGTAATCCTTTGTTTTGTATAAATGAACGATATTAAATTCACGCCGTCGAGCGGACACCCTGCGTGTTATATTAGCAGCTTATAATACCTACCGACGGAAAGTTTACTCACTTATGCGTACATAGTTGGATAAAGTAGAGTTGCAACTTCACTTTACGTGACTTTTGTTCGCATAATAGAGTTTGAATAAGCGAAGGTAACTCTTATTGAATGGAATTTTGATAATCGAAGATAACCTTTATACCTTTACCTACGCGTAGTAGCGTGACAGTGAAAAAGAAGTTTTTTTGGGGAAAGTTGAATCCCCGGGTGGATGTCGAGAATATAGTAAATCGATTTACTAGATTTTCGTTGCTTTATAGTTACATAGGCACATGTAGAATCTATGCTACATACGAGATAAAAAAAAACATCCGAGATATTGATAAGTTTTGACTGCCTAGGAACAAAAAAGGAAGAACGGAGGAATGGGGGGATACTTATTGTCATGATTGCGAGCTTTTTTCTCTATTTGATTTTTATCGTTGTGTACCGGATGATGTTTTTGTTTTGTTCGGTATTTATTTTCTTTTAGGATGATTTCGTTTGAAGCTCTTCAATTGCAAGTGACGTGTTTGTATGCTTTTGAAATATCTTGTACAAGAAGGCTTACGCTGTTAGAGAGCCACAGGCGTACCCGAATGTGTTTTTTTCGCTACGTTGTCAGAATTTCATCATATCGTGGAATAGAAATACAATTTTCAACGAGTTAGTCAAAAGAAATATCCGCGAGTGAAATGTGTAAAATAAAGATTATATAGAATTTAAACGCAGCTGTACCTCTGGCTCGCTGATTCCTCGTGGAACAAACGTATATATCAATTTACGTGTATGCAAAGGAACTGCATACGTATACGAAGTACCTACCTACACGAATAACTGCATATGCGTCATGTTTAACAAAAGTTTATTCGCTTTTGCTTAACGTCATTTTAAAATACCCGGAAAGTACTTGTAGTTCGGATGCCGAGCACGTATCCTTATACTATGCATCATCAAGCCATTAACTGCATCTTTTCATTTCTGCCTTCTGTGTTTTGAGCTTTCACGCGCCAAACACGTAATACATAGCATCAGTACATGGCAGTTATACAGATATACACGAATTTTCTCATTTTCAATTTCATTACCTACAATTTTTATGCATTTTTAAAAGATGAATGAATCAAGCATGCACTTACACCTATTTTTATACTTAAATCAGGTATAATCCAGTCAAATTTGACCAAAAAATAGCGTTTGCTTCAACAAAAGGGGGGGAAATGTTTTTTTTTCATGAAGTTGCTCGTAAAGGAGCGGTGCTTCACTCCCAAAAATTGGAATTTTCTGTTTTAATCCCATATATCCCGGTTCCTAATAATTCCACAGAAAAACTTTTCATACAAAAAGTTTGTAGAATTAAATTTCCTATAAAATTGGTCACATGCAATGTTTTGGTAGGAGTGATAGTAACACGGCAAATCGTCTTTGAAGTTACCACTCATGCGCAGTACCCATTGCATGAAGGTGTCAGCGAATGCAGGCATCTATGGTGCAGTAGAATTACAGATGGACCTCAAACCAATTGCTATAGAAGGGCTTTTTTATTTATTCTGTGGAAAAGGGTCTACCTTATCATATAATGAAAATTCTCCCCAATCCGCCTCCCCTAAATCACTTTTTTTTTAGGCTCCAGCTCCCAACCAGTTTTTTGCCTCTAATTTGGCAGGTTCAACTTCAGAGGGAAAATTACTTGTATTAAAGTTAATCTACATAAGTTTTCCGACAAGAAGGTATTTTCAAATTTTTTGTACAAACTATGGGGGGGTGGGGCTATGGTGGAGTCTTGAAGATGAGACCCCGCAAAGGCTACATGCGAAATATGGGTATTTGGTATGCTAAGATTGTTTTAACGCTTAAGGGACTCCCACTTGATGGCATATACTTGTGTGCAATACTTATACTTGTGACCAGAAATCCCCTGAGGGGCTGCCCCCTCATCATCTGTTTGTGGGGGTAAAAATTTAGATGTTTTTTTTACATGAGAATTTATGCAATTTCTTGTCTTTTTTCATTTTTTTTTTTGTGTTCATTATTTATTTGTTGGCACGATGTCAAATACTCAAATCTTGTATGAAGCAATGTTCACTGCGCTGAATTTCAGAATCATCTTTTATATGTACTAATTAAACGCATCAACGAAGGCAAAAATTCAAATAATTCACAGCGTAGCTTCATTTAGCAACATATTCATGATGATTCTCGTTCATACAAAAGATATAAAATTAAAACCCTCGCAGGAGCCATTCTGCATGATTAGTACGTAAAGTTGAATAAGTAACAATTAGAATTTCAACACGACATTCGTTCCAGCATATTAACTGCATCTCGGCCATTTTGAGTAGTTCACCTTTCATTAATCCTGGCGCTAGAGCGCACTAGGAAAACCCTACTCGTATGATAGGAAATCGTGACACCATAAATTGCCATAAACATATCCGTTGGCCATTTCCACACACACCAATGCTATAGCTAAAACCGCAGCAAAAACTTTACAAATTTCTCGCTTCTGCTTATTCTCGCCAAGACGTCGTATATCATATACATATTTTTTACCACGCCGACCAACGACTAGGAAAAAAAGAACGGTTCAATGCTGCGGTGGATGCATTATCGATGTAGCACGGACAATACCGGCTTTCAGGCTGCTTTTTATTTTCCCCTTATTTTTATTGCGAAAACGTGCCATTGGTTTTGCGCAAAGCAAAGAGAAGGAAAGCAAGCAAGTTTTCCGCATACACGCAAATACCTGCCGAGAAAATACCTTCGAGGTGTTTAAAATGAGAACGTTCTCTGGTGTGTTTTTTTGCCTCTCTTGAGGGGGGAAGCGGAAATAAGGAATATCGAGGGCCGTTTTACCTAACATCCTACGACCCGGTGAATAGCTAAGGTACAAATGGCTCCCAAGGGTTACCTATATACTATGTATATGTACTTTTCTGGTGATGCCGAATACTGTACATGCTGGTATCTGTTCGGCAGGGATGCGATTCTGCAAGTACGACTTAAATTTATAGTACTTTGCACTTCTTACTTCTTATATATACGTTAATATGCCAGGCTAAATATTGCATATGCGTTTGTATTATAACTATATATGTTTTCTAAATCTGTATATTCGGCAGCATTTCATATACAGGCGTTCCCGGAGTCGGACCTTTATCTAAAATCTTTTTCAGTCAGTGCGAATGGAATTGCAACTATCAGAATATATGAAAATTCGGTAGAACGGAAGCATTTTGAAGAAGATTTTATCAAGGAGGGAGAAATCATGTAAATGACTACCAGCCAGTTCCAATACCAGAAAATCAAAAAAACGAGGTCTAAACGAAGGAAAAAATATCATAGTTTTTGAAGGAATTTTACAAAATACATGAAAATTAAGATAGGATTACTGCCTAAGCGAAGCTCGGGGGAAAATCAAATTTTAAAAATTCAGTTTTGAATTTTTCAAAGAATATTCCCATCGCATCGTTTTTGGGCCTCGACAAGAATATAAGTTACACCTAAGGGTACTACAAAATTTCTAAAAAAAAATCAGCCGTACACCTCCTCACAAAATTTTTTTGGGCAATTTTTTAAGAATTTCAAAGTGCAAAAAATTGAGAAAATTTTAATCAATTTTTTTGAAAAAAATTCCTCAAGTGTATCCACAAATTTCAGAATTTTTCATCCACATATCCCTACGAAGATACCTCGTATTGGAATTTTGATTTTTATGGGTGATAATTCGGGAATGGGTGCGGGTGGGGGTCAAAAATTTTGGTGGTGAGTTTTTACATCAGGGGTAACATTTAGGATTACTCTTGGGGAAATTTGGGCGAAGGGCCGATTTCACCATTCCGTTTCAGAGTACCCGCAAAATGTTTTTTTTTTTAAATCGAGGGGAAGTGATGCACTAACGTCGGCAATGGCTGCACTATCTTGCACTAACGATGCACTATGGACTCATATGAGTTTCACCCCCTCCCTTTAATGGGCGCGTACGCTGAAATGGACCTTAGGGAAGGCTCTTTCAAGATATTTGGGAATTTTCGGTTCCCGTTAATTTTCTAGATAACAATTATGAAAATGAACAACTGTGCAAACAACCAGCTGAACTATCAAACAGCAGTTAAAGAGCAGAGAGCAGGTTAAAACAAATGTTTTTTAAGAAGAGCAGGAGCAGACTGAGCAGGTTTTAAAAAAGCGCAGTCTTTAGTATCACTATGGGACTGCTGCAGGCTACGTTGGAAACAATGCACAGCACGCGCAATTATCAATGATCCGGAGGATGGCGGGTGCGTGGCGGTGTTTCAAGAACCACAATACTCAGGACACGCACACATCCTCCTAATCAGGAGGAATCCGCAGCTTTGACGGTAACTGAACGTGTAAAGCGGAAGGCTGAAGCTCATCCAGAGCAGCCACCTACTCAGCTTCTCTGCACAGAGCTAACAAACCTACCACCGGATGTCATGGCTCAGTTATCAGAAAGAGAATCAATGAAGAAGACAATTTGGAGGACTCGCGGACAAAACACGGGAAATGAATTGCAATACCTAAGAACCATTAGCTCATGCCATCGCATTTCAAATCTCTTTTCATAATACATTTTTTTAGGTTGATGCAATAAAATTTATTGATGTCACATTCGAGAAACAAAGTATTCGGGATTTCGGCATCCGGTATTTCAAATTTGGGAAATCGATAATGGGGAAATATCTAATTTGGGAAAATGTCCATTCGGGATTTCGGATTCGAGAAAACGGGCGGGAACCGGAATTTTCTGCTGTTCTTTCGACATTTGTTGCAGACTTTCTCGTCGTTTCAAGAGGTTGCGTACATCTACATTCGTCGATTCCTGGCATATCTGATCGTATCACGTAGATTTTTCATGGAGAGTTGGACGCCGAATTCAGTCAACTATAATTTCTTTTTTCAAACTTACTTCCCGAGCTCTTCTTATACATACAAGTTGTGAGTATAATACTACATACGCAATCAACTATTTATTTGAATATCCTCACAGGCACTTACCTATAACAGAACAAAACAAAAACACATTTATTAATTGATTGAAATTAAAGAAAATGAAAATGATTTAAGTTTTTCTATTACAATACTTGAATTTTGTTTTAAATACATATCTAACTTGGAATTTGATGACTGTTGAAGAATTAAATTGAAATTAATAGTGAGAAAATAAGATTTTCTAACCCATTTGGTACTTTGGAGTTCTTATTTTTTAAATCAAGAATTATTTTAATAACGAATTTTAACCCTGAAAAAATTAAATGCAAATCGAAAAACTTGTTGAGTATAGTTTCTTCAATTCATGAGTAAAAAAAAAAGAGTCTATACTCATTCGAGTCAGTTTGAGCAACATTTAAGAAAGAAAAAAACAACAATAATGATAGGTATCTGTCGAAAAAAAGCAAAATATAATAACAGCCGCTCATACGATATTGACCCTGAAAACAGAATGACATTTTATAAAATACCCTTGATTTCCTCAAAAAATAAGGAAAAATAACGATGGCTTGATACGTAGAGAATATTTCCAGGTTTTATCTGTCAATAAGCACGAGGCACTTAAAAGCACTTAGAAGTTTAAATTTTCACCAGCATATCCACTACACAATACATTACGTATACCTATACGGTGCATGATGCGAAGCACTATCGAGTCTGATGCATTAACATTTTATTCGCAAGTTCAGCATGTCACTTACAAAAGAAGATTTATTTTTTAAAATTAACTTGGTAGATGCAGGGTTGAAATAGGGAACATTATTGGCCAAACGAGAGAGAGAAAAAAAAGTTGAGAAAACCGGCTTTCGCAGCCTACTCAAGAAGTTAAACAGTAAAACAAATTCGTAGTAAATCCCAAAGGAGATATAACGCGCTGTTGGTCATCAAACTACCTTTGAATGGCGCTCTGCGAAGCATTACTATGGTGTATTGTTTCGAATGCAGAAACCTTATCACTCAACGCAGTACGAGCTAACGTAAGTACAAGTATAAAGCTTTATCACGTTGATTGTTTCTTTGGCGATAAATTCGAATTGCTAGTCTTAATAAAGGAATTATAGCGTAATATCTTGAGTTACTGGTGTGGTAGGTAGTTCAACAAATATACCGCAGTATATAATTACGATTTAACGGAATTTTTGTTTTTACATCGCACTCGTATACATACTACACCCAAATACTTATACGAAAACAATACCCTTAAAATAAACATTTAGAGATTATACTAAACATAAATTTGTAATCCTGATTACAAACGCGTAAACTACCGAATGCCAATTAAAATATTCGGATTAATTTTGCAAACTATCTCACGTACTCGTTAATACTCGTAGCGTAATTTTGACATATGCTGGGTATGTTTGAACGATCTGTATCACCGCATATCACGTACTAAACCTACCTATCTAAGTCTGCTCCGCAGCTCTAGTTCTAGCCTTCATCGCGGAATTATTTAACTACAGTACGTGTCGTTTACTATGACAAAGTATAAAGGAAGAATTTGTAACAGACGGAAAATGTAAACAACCTTTTCCTGGGGTTTGTCGAATCGCACATTTACAACGGAAAAAAAATGATCAAAGTGTTTCGAAAAGTAATTACATCGGATCGTTTTTTATTTTTCTCTAGCGCTGTGTTTTAATTTCGTCGGTGAATTCTGTTTACGAAAGGTTTGTTAGGTCGTTAGCTGAAGTGAGCACTTTGTATATTTATTTCCACGATGTACGAGTAGAAGACCTTTTTTTACCTTTATTTTATTTTTTTTACTGATAGAAAATAAAGGTGTTGGGGATGATTTCGAGATATTTTAAATTGTTACGATTCTTCAATGATTAATGTATTGATAGGGAGGGAGAGAGGTAAAGGGGGTGTTATTTATTTTGAAGGCTATTTTTAGTATTGTTAGTTTGACTGTAAAAAAAATAAGGTTATTGAAAAATTTTACTGAAAAATTGGATATTTAAAGGGATGTCAAGTGAGCCAGAATGTGTAGAAGGGGGTAGAAAAGGCGAATGAGAAATTTTTCAACTGAAATTGTCAATCCGTAAAAAAATTTTAGGGATGGAAAAAATCGATTTTTTGGTGGTGATCGATTATAATCGATCGACGCAAAATTTGAAATCTACCACAAAAAATGGAGGAATTTTACTTGGAACGAAATAGAATTAGTTTGAACGGGAGGGAAATTGAGAATTGAAATAACAATTTTTACAAAAAATGACGATTTGGACCAAAAACAACGATTTTTTCCTTAAAATGACAATTTCGACCCAAAAATTACAATTTTGACAAAAAATAACAGTTTGAACCAAAAAAATGACAATATTGACAAAAAAGGCAGTTTTTGACCAAAAATGACAGTTTTTACC
>FIZU01049988.1:0-13325 GCA_900064475.1 Pseudococcus longispinus
TTTTAGTCAAAATTGTCATTTTTAGTCAAAATTGTCATTTTTAGTCAAAATTGTCTTCTTTTGTCAAAATTGTCCTCTTTTGTCAAAATTGTCATTTTTTGTCAAAATTATCATTTTTGATCAAAACTGTCACTTTTGGTCACGATTGTCATTTTTGGTCAACATTATCATTGTTGGTCAAAATTGTCATTTTCAGTCAACATTGTCATTGTTGGTCAAAATTGTCATTTTTGGTCAAAACTGTCACTTTTGGTCAAAACTGTCACTTTTGGTCACGATTGTATTTTTTGGCCAAAATTGTTATTTTTTGTCAACTGTAATTTTTGGTCAAAACTGCAATTTTTGGTCAGAATTGTCATTTTTGGTCAAAACCGTCACTTTTAGTCACATTTGTCATTTTTGGTCAAAATTTTCATTTTTTGGCCAGGTTTGCAATTTTTGGTCACAATTGTCATTTTTGGTCAAAACTGTCACTTTTGGTCACACTCACAATTGTTATTTTTGGTCAACAGTTTCATTTTTTTGCCATTTTCCCTTTTCTAGTCCAGACTGTAATTTTTGGCCAGAATTGTAACTTTGGTAAAAATTGTAATTTTTGGTCAAAACTGTCACTTTTAGTCACTATTGTCGTTTTTGGTCAGAATTGTCATTTTTGTTCTAAATCAATTTTTTGCCATTTTTCATTTTCTACTCCAAACTGTAATTTTTTGTCAGAATTGTCCATTTAGGTCAAAATTGTGATTTTAAAATAGAAACTATCATTTCAAGATAGAAAGTGTCATTTTTGGTCAAAATTGTGATTTCAAGGTAAAAATCGCTATTTTTGGTCCAAATCGTCATTTTTGGTTTAAATCATCATTTTTTAGGTCAAACGCGACATTTTTGGTGAAAATTGTAATTTTTTGGGTCGAAACTGTCATTTTTTTGTTAAAATTGTTGTTTTTGGTCAATTGTCTTTTTTTTTGTCCAACTTGTGAATAGTTTAGTCAAGATTGTCATTTCAGGGTAAAAATCATCTTTTTGGTCATCACCTTCTGAAAAATATTAGCGTTAGATATTCAAAATTTTCATGTCTCATAAAGTCTGACAAAATGTCGAAAAGTCATTTTAGGCTTTTTTTAAAATGTCATCAACGTATTAAGTCTGATAAAACGTCTAAAAGTCACGGAAAATGTCAGCATTCCGGACAGATGGATAGACACGTCGTGGACTTTATATATTTTGAGATTTCAAACCAATTTTTGGAATTGCAAAATTTTATTATGCAGAGGTTTATCTGCCTTTCAGACATTTTGTCAGAGCTTAGACTTCTTGAATTTGAAAAATTCAAGAGATTTTAGATTATTTATTTAGGCATTTTATCAGGTATTATCGGTATTTTTTTTTATTTTTTGAGCTCTTTTGCTCTTTCAATTTTGGACCTGAAAGGTAATTTTACCCCTTCAAATCTCCAAATTGGCAACCATTTTCACATTTATATTTGTGTTTCCAACATTACGCTAACTTGTATGCATTTTATTAATCAACAGACTATTGGAAAAAACAAATCGAATTAAACAGAGACTGGTTAAATACGAATCCATGGACAAATACGAAATACTCAGAAACGACCAAAAAATCACAATGCATAACAGAATCCCCTCGACAATCTTTTCAAACGTTAAATTTAGATTGAACCTTTTAACAAAGGTAATTATTATATGGTGTTATGTACCCTTTGTTAAGTTTTAAGCGAATTTGGTAAAATGAAAGTTTATTTTAAGAAGCATTTATAAGAAAAACTTAGCTAGGTACTTACCTACGTTTTCACGAAATCGAAGTCGCGTCTAAAAATCAAACGTCTGAAATAAACTTTTTATTTTATCTTCTTCCATTGTTAATGATATTAAATCAACGAATTTTTTTTCAACTGGTTGTGTTGTATTTGAGTAGTATTTATATATTATGGAACCGCGTATTAGCATTTCCCATTATTTTTTTATTAATTTCGTTTTGAAAATTTTTGTAATTCGTTTGGAAATAAAGAAATACTCGTAATATTGCTCCGTTGTGTTGTTCATTTTAGAATACAAGATGACTTTAGTCATTACAATGTACATGTAAGTATACGTGTGTATGTAACAAGAAGACATTTGAAAACGCCAATTTTCAGTATTATATCGTGCTTTCTCACCGTGAATAATGTAAATAGCATTTCAGATACATAAATACGATGACGTATGTCGTGGCTTGTTAGTTTTGTACTCATATTATTCATTTAAGTATGTACCAAATGCAAGCGTAAGAAATGAAGATTCGGTTTTCGGTTTGCTTTTCAATTTCCTCCCTTTATATGCTCGTATACGAAGTCAGACGAGAACGCGGAAAAAGAAAAAATTCTATGCAATATTCTTCTTATATCGAATAAAGAAAAAAACGTAAATGGAAATATCTAAATTCATAAGAATAAATACGCTTTAAAAACTTTCCATTTTATTTACGTATAAATAAGTAATGTAAATTTGATAAAACGAAAATTTCTACAATTGCCATGTTTTTCCAATTATAATACGTTGCGTGCTCTCTGATACTCGTATCTACCTTACCTCGGCTGATTCTCAGCTTTTATACAAAATGATACCCATCTCTTGTATGTAGGTATTTTTCAAGATGTCTATGAGCGCCTTTGCAACTTGAACATTGTAAATACTCGTACGGCGTATATCTCGAGTTAAAAATATCTTGCTAAGTACGTTGAAGTTGTAACTCGCGAGTTTCAACCTTTTAAATAAGCTACAATTTCATTTCATTGCATTACGATATGTTGGGCGGTATTTTAGTAAAACTATAATTAACAGTTCGACTAGTACATTTAACGTTCCATCCGACCTTTACAACTTCAGCTTAAAATTCTCCAAGGAACGACGTGTTACCAAGCTTCATATACTTTAAAACAAAAAGTATTCGGGTAAACCGTTTTAATGACTCCATAGAGAGCGTCATTGTTTCTTACTTTCGCCAAAGATTTAAACGTCTTTATAAACTAAAACTTGTAGGTATTTTCTTTACACCAATGAAAAAATTATACTTACCTTTTCAGATCTTCCACTATGCACTTGTTTTTTATTTTTATTATTTACGACTTTCATAAATAATCATTCAGCAGGGAGTTGTTTTTCTACGACATCTTTCGAATTAATTTCAAACTCGAAATAAAACGCGACATCAGTTTTTTTAAGTTTTATAGTCGATAAAAAAAAACAAACAGAAGATTTTCGAAATTAATTTCGTATTTGTAACTTTAGAAAGTTACGTTATTCTTATAAAGTACTTTTGTCACCGTAAACGGAGAAAAAATTAACCGTTTGTAGAGCCAATCGCTTCTTTCGATAAGGCATGGTACCTATTTGACGAGAAATCGTCACGTAGAATATTGAGAAAAATTTCCCCAGCATGGGATAGCTACTTACAAGAAAATTAAATTCTCTACCGCGATTTTATCGAATGTGTATTGATTTAGGTTTTTCTCCATTATTGGGTTCCATTTACTTAATGAGAGATTGTGACTTTGCTACGAAACGTGGTCATTTTACAAGTGATATTTACCTAGGTAGGTGAAATTGTCGCAAAAACATTAGTAAGCGTTTTACGTTGAGAATGGAGATGGGTTTAAACAGGGTTGGTCCAGAGTCTTTGAAATAACGTATATGGGGTGTTCTGTAAGAAGAGAGTTTCCTTCGTTACAGAATTAGGCAATTTGTAAAGCTCATGATCTTAGTTTATGAGTTTTTTCATTGAGAATTTTATTAACAATATTTTACTGATTGCGATTTTCTCATCATAATTCAAAAAAAATTGTTCAGGTTCAAAAATCCTATGTAAGTGGTGCATTCATTTCTGGAATTTAATAAGTGGATAGGTAGGTACCACACTTCAAACTTCCCTAGAAATTTTTTATATTTTCTATACATATCTTATTTGTTTGGAGTTGATATCTTGAATAAAATGTTTCATGTCAGCAGTCAACAATTAATCAATTATTGCAAACTTTTGCACTAATTTGCCATTTGAAAAAATTTCATTTTTAATGTTTTGGGAACTCTTTATTCATGTTGCCAATTTGTTGATTGGATCGATTTTTCAATACTTTTCAATTTTTGTTGAGGGCATTTTAAATTTTTTTGTTGATTGAAATGTTGCAAGTTGATAGTCAACATGTTGCAAGTTGATAGTCAACATGTTGCAAGTTGGTAGTCAACATGTTGCAAGTTGGTAGTCAACATGTTGCAAGTTGATAGTCAGAGTCAACATGTTGCAAGTTGACAGTAAACATTAGTGGCAACACGATAAAGCTAAAGAAAAATTAAATTTTCTCCAGTACTAAAATTACTCAAAATTTTATCATTATTGACTGTTAACTTGCAACATTTCAATCAACAAAATTTTTCGAGCATCTTTTTATAAATAAAAAATTTTATATTCTTGGAATGATACGAGAAAAAATATTGTCAATATTTTGGGGTTTTCAAGTTGTATCATTTTACAAATTTGTTGATTAGACTGACAATCAGATTGAAGTTGATTGAGTGAATTAGGTACTTATCATCCCAAAAATATAAAATTTTTATTTCTATAAGGATATTTTTGAACTATTTTGTTGATCGAAATGTTGCAAGTTGATAGTCAACATTGATCAAATTTTGATCAATTCGAGTACCTATTTGAAAAAATTTAATTTTGCTTCAGCTTTATCATGATGGTGGTTTGTTGTGCAGATTGACTAGATGTTGATCAACATATTGCTAGTTAAATTGTTCAATTGTATTTTCAGTTTTTGCGAAGGAATGTTTGAAATCTTTTCTTGATTTAAATATTGCAACTCGCAAGTTGACAGTCAACATTTTTAAAATATTATGTCAATGCAGTTTTCAAAGAAAAAATATATATTTTTCAATGTTTTAAAATTTTCGAGTTTATCATGTTGCAATTTTGTTGATTGGATTAACAATGTTGACTGAACAGCGAAGACTAAATATAACTTTAAAATATATTGATTTTTCAATTTCTTTGAAAGCATGTTCAAAATTTTTTGTTGATTGAAATGTCGCAAGTTGATCATCAACATCATTTGAGCATTTAAAAAAATTTAATTTTCGTTGTTTTGTACTTTTTAGCTTTATCATGTTGCCGGTTTATTGATCAAATTGACAATGTTGAACGTGTACTAGATGTTGAATTGTTGATCAACATATCAGTAGTAAAATTTGTATTTTCAATTTTTGCAAGGAAATGTTGCAACTCGCAAGTTTGTTTCAACTTTTATCATGTTGCAAGTTTGTTGATTGGATTGGCAATGTTGATCAAAGATTGAATACACCTTCCGGAGAACATAAATTTTTCGATTTCTTTGAGAGCATGCTGAAAATTTTTTGTTGATTGAAATGTTGCAAGTTGATCATCAAAATTGCTAATGTGTCATTTTAATTTTTGAAAATGATCATTTCTCAATTTTTTTTTTTATTTCCAAGTTTTATGATGTTGAGAATTTGTTGAGTAGATGTTGATTGGGTATTGATCATCATATCACTAAAAGAATTTTTAATAATGAACATTTTCAATTTTTATTGAAGAATTTTTGAATTTTTTTATTGAATGAAATGTTGCAAGTTGACAGTCAACATTGGTAAAATTGGTACCTAACCACCTATCTACTTGAAAAAAAAATTTTTCAATGTTGTGGAATTTCCATGTTTCATGACGAGAATTTGTTCGTGGCTGACTGTTTGTTGAGTTGATTGGGTGTTGATCATCACATCATTAGGAGAATTTTTCAATATACCTATTTCAAATTTTGTCGAAGAATTTTTGATTTTTTTTTTTGAATGAAATGTTTCAAGTTGACAGTCAACATTGGTGAAATTAATACTTGAAAAATTGTATCGTGTGACCCTCTTGTTGTTAGATTGGCAATGTTGATTATATGTTGATCATCATATGTTTAGGAGAATTTTTTAATATCTTTTCGATTTTTGTCGAGGAACTTTTGAATTTCTTTGTTGATTGAAATGTTTCAAGTTGACGGGCAACATTGAAAAAATTATTATCTACCAATATTTTGGATTTTCAAGTTTCATTCTGTAGCCAGTTTGTTGAATAAGTAGAAAGAATATTTATTGAATGTTGATCTCAGTTTTTTTCAATGTTTAACGAGTTTCAAATTTTTACGTTACGAAATTCTTGAATTATTAAATTAAGATGAAGATGTTGATTGATGCTAGCAAACTTGCAACCATGATTGATAAATATTGTTCATTTGTTGATCAGAATTTGAGTAACAGCTTCGAATTGGAATAATCATTCGATGCATTTTCCATTTGGGTAGATATGTAGTAAAAATCGTACAATATCACTTTGCATAAAAAAAATTGTATTTCATGTTTCAACAGTTGCCTATCTTTCAACCAACCGAATCGAATTCGAAAAAATTCTGCTACACGATGCATTTCAATCGAATGATACTGCGTTGAAATGCTAATTTTGTTTCGTACTGGTATTTTTTTTACAATCGACAGCAAAGAGTAAGTACAACAAAAGCCACCACAGAAATGTATTGACCGATTAACGGATATTCGCAACATTAACTCGAGTTTCTTCGGATACACGAAGGCGAATATAAAACGCTGGTGTACCACAATAAACGTGTTAAAAACGCGAACTTTCCAATGACAAGGTTTTAAAAAATTTGAATACCGAGCCAAACCGAAGCGAGAACGACGCGAAGTGGAAACGAAACGCAATAAAATGAAAAAAATAGCAGCGTTCCTTTGCTGGCAAAAGTATGCTGGAAGATAGAAGGTGATGAAGTCTGAAAACGTACTTAGTTTCAGTCATTGGAGCATTTTATATGTTTTCATATTACGTATTTTGATCGATAATAAACGTTCGGCGCGATATTGCATTTCATAAAAAAATAATACGCGTTTTCAGTTGCTTTTTTATTGGCCTTCTGCTTTAGCGGGATGTTGAGGAAATTATTTTTTTTTTCAGACGTACTCTCGTGTGTTTGGTTACGTGCCACTAAATGGTGCACTTAAAAAAATATGTCGTCAGGGCCACCAAACCATTCCAAATTGATCAAGAAATCAGTAAAAGTAGTCAGCTTTTTGAGCCGGGTCTTTGTTCTCATTTTCTTAATGAAATTTTCAAAAAAGATTTGCGCTGGTGAAACTATAGATAATACGTATATAGTTTCACCATAAGACGATATGATCAGTCTAGATGAACAGTCCGATGTCTGTTTAAATTATCGAATACTTCTGATGTAACAATGACTGCAGATGGGCCGAGAGAAACAGAATGAAAAACGATTTCCTCGAACGGAAAACAAAATAAAGTCGGCTTTTCGCCGACTAAACTCACTATTAATTATAAAAACGTCAAATCGTTGTATCGTTAATTTCTTAATCACATCAAAAACAACATAGACAGCCATCAAATATGGTTCTTTTTATTTGATTAATCTCCTATCATTCTCATCTCGTTTAGTAAGCTTAGGTAGGTACAGGTCTTTATTCTCCGCTATTGTATAGCAGGGTACACGTGAGTAATGAAAATTTAACGAATTCTTTTTTACACAGAGCCCAGAGGTATGTGCCATCATAAAATAATGCTTCGTCATTCTTTACAACATTAACGTTTATTTGCTTGCATTTACTTCATTATGAGGTTTTTTTTATTCTGGTAATTGACGGTGGCATTACAAACTTTTTTAATGCATTTTTCCTCTAATGTTTTTCGATTCCTGCTTCAAATATTTCTCTCGTTTAATTTGAAATTTTTTGAAATTTTTTCCCCAAAAGTTGATACCTACACTTTTTTTTTGGAAATTCGCTAAAATAATTTTTATTTTTTTAATCAACGTTTTCGAAGAAAATTTAATAAATTTAGCTCTTAAAAATTTTCTAAATTTGTTTCCAACAATTTACTTACTTTTTTCAAAATTTATTCCTTAAAATTTTTTTTTAATTTATTTGCTAAAAAATGTTTTAAAATTTATTTCCTAAATTTTTTTTTGAAATTTCTAGATTTTTATCGAAAATTTTTTCAAAAAACAAGTTTTACGAAACTTTTTAGAAATCATTTCAAAAATCATAAAAAATATTGGGATTTTCATAGAAAAATAAAAAAATTACGAAAATTTTTGAGAAAAAAATTTCATACTTTTTTCTTGAAAATTCTCTCATCTTTTTTAATTTTCTGTAAAAATCTCAAAATTTTTTAGTGATTTTTTAAATGTTTTCTAGAAAGTTTCATAAAGCTCTTTTTTTGAAAATTTTCTTATACAGTGTGTTTCATAGGCAATGCTCTTCCTTCTACGGGGTAAGTAGACAATTCATGCTGAGCGTAGGTAGAAATATTTGACTACCCTTGGGATTCAAGGGGCAAAGTTATGCTTACTTGAAAAAAATTCTCTAATTAATTTGTTCATCATTTTTGTTAAAATTCTCAGCTTTTAGTCAAAATCGTCTTTTTTTGTCAAAATCATAATTTTTGGCCAAAACCGTTGTTTTTTTTGTCATTTTTCATTTTATAGTCTAAACTGTCATTCTACGTCAAAATTGTCATCTTTTGATCAAATGATTTCAAAATAGAAATTGTCATCAAGGTAAAAAGTGTCATTTTCCGTCAAAATCTTTGTTTTTCACCAATTGTTTTTTTTTGTCCAAATTGTTAATTTTTGATCAAAATTGTCATTTCAAGGTAGGTAAAAATCGTCATTTTTGGTCAAAATTATAATTTTGAGGTATAAACTGTGATTTTTTGTTAAAATTGTATTTTTTTGTTAAATAGTTGTTTTTGGTCAAAACTGTCATTTTTAGTTAAAATCTTCAGTTTTTAGTCAAAATTGCATTTTTCTTTATCAAAATCATAATTTTTGGTCAAAACCATTGTTTTTTGTCATTTTTCATATTCTAGTCCAACAGTCACTTTTTGTCAAAATTGTCATTTCAAGGTAAACCCTGTAATTTTTGGTCAGAATTGTCATGTCAAGGTAGAAACTGGGATTTTTTGTCAAAATCGTCATTAGTCAAAATTTTCTTTTTTTTGTCAAAATGGTCATTTTTTTCAAAATGTTCATTTTTTTCAAAATGGTCAATTTTTTCAAAATGGTCATTTCTGGTCAAACTTGTCATGATTGGTAAAAATTTTCACTATTGGTCAAAATTGTCATTATTGGTCAAAATTGTCATTTTTTGTCAAAATTGTCCTTTTTGGTCAGTCATAATTTTTGGTCGAAATCATCATTATTGGTCAAAATCATCATTTTTGGTCAAAATTATCATTTTTTGTCAAATTTGTTAAAATTGTAATTATTGGTCAAAATTGTCATTCTTGGTCAAAATTATCATTTTTTGACAAAATTGTCATTTTTGTCAAAATTGTTGATTTCGGTCAAACTCATAATTTTTGGTCAAAATCATCGTTTTTTTTCAATATTGTCACTTTTTTGGTCAAAACTGTTATTTTTTTTCAAAATTGTCATTTCAAAGTAAAAATTTTCATTTTTGGTTGAAATCGTTCTTTTTTCGTCTATTGTCATTTTTTTGGTACAACTTATGAATGTTTTGTTCAAAATTGTCATTTCAAGGTAAAAATCATCTTTTTGGTCATAAAAATGTGATCAAGAAAAATATTACGATTGCATATTCAAAATTCTTAAATGTCTAAAAGCGCTGACATGTCAGCGTTACGGACAAACAGACGGCAGCTCAAAATTTGTTGGTGAGGTCAGGGTGACATGTTCTTCAAATGAGCCAAATTTCAGCTCGATCGGAGGTGATGGGTTGACAAGGTTCTGTGGTAAGTATTGGGGGGGAGGGGATTTCCTATGTTTTTTTTTTTAGAAATTTACTCAAAATCTCATTTTTAAAAGTGATTAAAAAATTTTTTGAGAAATTTTCAGAATTTTAATTGATTTTTTGGAAAATTTCCTAATTTTTTAAATATGTGTTTTGAGTAACTTTTCAAATTTTTTACTTGAAAATTACCTTCAGTTTATTTTTTTTGAAAAATCACTCGGAGTTCGTGTAAAGAAACGCTTCAAAACTTGGGTATGGTGTAAATATTTTTTCTGGAATTTTTTTTTTTAGTTTTTTCTCATAATTTTTCTCATTTTTTATTATTTTGCTAGAAAATTTTCCTAAACTGAGTTCTTGAAAATCTTCCTCGCTCCAACTTTTATTTAAATTATGAAAAACACAACAATTCTTCCCTTTTCTCTTAAGTAAAGAATTTTTTATTAGGTAAGTACCTCTACCTATTAAAATTTAACAATGAAGTTACAAAACAAACCAATAATAAAAAAAATTAAATAATTTAACAAAAATATTCACAAATTGTCTTTGGATACAGATTTGATAAACCCCTTCATCCATGCTTAAACATCGAATACCCAGCCTCAAAATCAAATCCAGTCTCTCCCGGTTTGAGCTTCAAAACTCCATGATTCGTGCCATCTCCAACCTCGACAGTAAAATTTTCATTAATATTAATTCCCAGATACTTCACAACGTCGGATTTTTCATACACCGGCACATAACCTTGGATTTGATCCAAAGCAGCAATAAAATCTTGATTGGAAACCGTTTGGAGTAAAAGTATCAATCGTTGCTGTTTACTCCAAAACATAATATGAGCATAAGCCCCTTCAGTACCATTATTTACCGATTTCAATTCAATTCCTATTTCGATCTTGTGAAAATACTGCATGAAATTAGAAGACGCCCAATAAAGCAAAGATATGAATTCCCATTGATTACGAACAAACTCGTAGGATGGCAGATTCTTCAGACAAATCATATCAAAAAGTTGATTAAACGATATCTCCAATTCAGTCAACTGCAAAGCAGAAGGAAATTCCAGGTATAAAACCACTGATAAATTATTCGCAACGAATTGTGTTTTCAATTTGGCAAATTTTTTATCGTAATATAATTTCAACTGGTGTTGGAAATGTTGTATCATTTCGTAATTAGGTATTCTATAGTGATCTGGTTTCGAAGAATAGCTTAAATATCCCAGTTCGAAAAAAAGACCGAAGAATAATGAAACGTGGTCATCTGTGAAAATTTCATAATCCCCGAATGCGATTTGTTGAAGTTGTTCGAGCTCTTTGATCGTAACTTGGTTCGGATTTTTTGAAATGGGTTTAATTTGATCACGACAGATCAGCTGAGTGATCAGATTACGAATCGATGCCAATGCCAGGAAATTACAATTGTCCACGAATGAGCCAGTTTCAGCCCAGTAATTGGATAATACCCCATCTGATGCTGGAGGTTCTATGGTTCTTTCGGCGAAAAATTGCACAACAGCGTAGGTATTGTAAAAACGTAATTTATTGTTGCGAGTTGCATACCCAAAAAAACGTCGTCTTACGTCGACTCTCTCTTCGTCTGGAATACAATGGCGTTCGAATAATCGCTCCACTTCTTTTTCATCGAATCCGAAACTATTGGCGAATAAATGCTCGTCGAGGAAACGATGATGGGTGAAATATTTGAATTTCGATGTCCACGAAGAAAGTATCATTTGCGAAGTGCCTGTGATAATAGAATAAGCCACGCGAATGTTTTCGTTTCCAAACACATTACTGAGCATTTGATCCATTAAATTGTAGGTCCTCTCGAGACTGAAATTCATAGCCAATGCGTTCATCAACGGACCGTCAAAATCATCGATCAATAGAATAACCTCCTCGGAGACGATTTCATTCACCAACTGGCACAGCAATCTTAACCCATGAGTAATTTCTACTTCTGTGATATCATGTTGAAAAGTCTTATCCAAAAGATCGTAATGTTGTTTTATCAACGAACGTTTTTCAACGTCCTTTTCCAGCTGATACCTCTGCTCCAACTCGGCATATATCCAAACATAATCCAAGTAACAAATAACCAATCTTGTAGCAATATGATCCAAAAGCTCTTCAAAACTACGTACGTTGAAATGACCAAAATTTACCCTAATTACGTAATATTTTCCAAAATGATTCTCATAAACGGATTTCTTTTCATAAATGGCTAATTCCGGATCATCGAATAATTTTTCGTTTTCAATTTTTGTTACATTTTTCACCTTTCTAGTGACCGGATCGACGGGTATTTGTGCGAATCGTTTTATCATATCTAAATTTGTAGATTTTCCAAATCGTCTGGGATAGCTGATTACATGATGGCGGTTCTCACTGTCGAATAAATCCTCTATCATTTTAGTCTTATCGACGAAAATGGTGCAATTCGTTAATAGCTTGAAATTTGCATACACCGTTTTTTTCACCGTCGTCGCCTGGATAAAATTAGGTCTCGGCGTGAAACCTCGAGGGCCTTGATTTAAATAAAATTTTCCCGCCTGAGTGCAACGATAACAGTTTATACGAAATAATACGCCGATTAGTATGAATCGCAGGTACATGCTGGTTTCAAAGGTGTACGACTTACTTGCCTCGTTATATAGATGGGTGTTGTAATTTTCAAGTAGGTGGAGCGATGGCGAGCATTGAGATGCTTAAAACGTTGCAAATGTTCGGCAAAATTTCCAACATAAAAAGTCATTGGGTTCGGTATGGGTTGAATTTATAATGATCGGTTTTGCATTGCGGAGAAAGTTGGATAGATTTCATAATTGATTAATTGGCTCGAATTTGGTTTTTGGATTTTTTTAAAAGGGTGGCAATAAAGGTGAATTTCAAGTCGAATTTGTAGCAAAATTAGAATGTTTACTTATTTAATCATCATCTTACGTACTTGATGAGACTCTGGTATAGAAAAATTGATAATTTCACGTTTGAAATTGTATGTGGGTACTACAAACGAAGATGAATGTTGTTATCTTATCTTATCTGACGAAGGTATTTCTCATCTAGGCATGAATGATTAAATGAACTCGAGATGAATGAAATGATGTGTTACTACTACTAGATTCGTACGGAAGTAGGTACAGTTCAAGAACCTTGTTTGGTAAGCCATAAAAGGAGCGATATTATCTGCACAACCAGTGGCGTCTATCCCTATGGTTAGGTGGTGCGGATGCACCACCTTTTTTTGGGGGTGGGGGGGTGTGTGGTGTGTAGAAAAAAAAGGAGAAAAAAAAGAAAAAAGGAAAAGGAAAAGGAAAAGAAAAAGAAAGAAAGAAAGAAAGAAAGAAAGAAAGAAAGAAAGAAAGAAAGAACGAACGAACGAACGAAATTTATTACATTACATTACATTACATACATAATTGAGAATAACCCGAAAGCAAAAATAGTGGCATGAAAGAACATCTGAAATGAAAAATATGAAAAAAAT
>FIZU01049992.1:0-15159 GCA_900064475.1 Pseudococcus longispinus
TTATAAATCAAAATCCCCAAAATATGGTTGTCGTAAACACACTACAAAAAAAAAAATCAAGGCGCGAAGAGCGTTGAAAATTTTGGTTGACGCTCCGCTCTTGCTCAGCTCCCACTCTCAGAGAGCCGGCTTCCTCTTTGAGAGCGCTTCAGAGCGCTCTTATAAGTTCTGCGGCTCCGCTCCCGCTCTCGCTCCGCTCACTAATTTTGTGGCGCTCTTTTCGCTCTTCGCTCTCGCTTCCGCTCCGCTCTTGCAGCACTGGAAAAAAATCATTAGTTTTTCACTGAAATTTTAGATCCTTTTTTTTGAAATGTTCAAAATATTTTCTTCAATTTTTTAAAATCGCTGATAATGTGAAAAAATCATCGGTTTTCACTGAAATTTTTGAAACGACCTCTCTCCCCCTCCACATAGCATGTTACAACACGGTGTCTAACAAAATTTCCAAATCAAAATTTAGTACTTTTGCAACACTTCTGCAGGACTTTTCCAGAATTTGATTAAATATTCAGCAGGATTTATTTCTCAAGCTCACCAGTTACCCGCTTACCCCCTCTCCTCACCAAAAAAGATAAATTCATGTTTTTGCGGGTAGCTGGGCATTTGAGCAGTCAATAGAGGGGGAAGAGTGGGGTGACGAGAAAAAATGTAATTTCGTATGAAATTATAGAAAATGTTTATTACAAAAAAAGACATTCGAAATTGAAATTTCTTGAAAATAGGTAATAATTCGAAAAAAATAAATTTTTAATGAATTTTGAACAGAAAATGCAGGACTTTTGAGCCAAATTCAGCACTTTTTCGATTTTCAGTGTCACTTTATAAAATGAAAGACTTTTTCAGTACTTTCAGCACCTTTTTAGAAACCTTGTAAAAATGTGTCATTATTTCAGCCAAAAATGCAATTTTTTCAAAATTGTAGCCCAAACTTGATCTAAAATACTATATTTTTTTACTTCTAAAATTTCTCATTTTTTTTCAAAACATTAAAGAAAAAACAGTCAACTTTCCTAAGGAATTGAGAAGAACCAAAATCGAAGGGAAGGGGATAAATTTTCTAACTTCAATGAAATTTTTTCTGATTTTTTCCCCACTGAATTGCGATTTTATTCCTCTGATTCTAAGAGGACATGACTCAATTTTTTTCTTTTTTGAGAAATCGACGCTGTGAGTGGTATTCCATTGACTAGGATCAGTAAAAAGTTCAAAAATCTTAGATTTCGTTAAAAAAGAAAAAAAAAATCGTAATTCTATATTTCTCATTGATATTTCAGATATGTTTGAAAATGTTTTATAATTTGAAATTCCAACAAAGTCACCCAACATTTCAATGAAAAATCAATTTTCAAAACGTCATAATCATCATTTTAAAAAAATTATCAAAATTCTTCAAGCAATTCATACCTAATTATCAGTTTTTTGTGCCTTCTGAAAAATTTTGCAATTTTGGAGTTAAGGTCATTTAAGAATTAGGGTGACGATCTTTTCGCAATTTTTCTGCTTCAAAATGCGAAATTTCTCAAATTTGATTTTAAAAAATTGGATCACGAGGACAAATTTTCCATCTCGAACGTAATTTTTTCGACTAAAATTACACTTTTGTCAAAGGAGCTTCCCCCTGCCCTTCAATTCACCTCAACCTTGTTCTCTTCCTTTTATTAATCTGGTGTTTTCAATTTTTTCTCAATATCATTCACTAAATTTTTCATCTTCCTCCTTCTATTTTTACTAGGTCACTTTCTGCCCCACTCTACTACTTAATTATGTCAAACTCAACTAACCTCGGTCTTCACCTTCCACCAAATCACACCCTCCAGTACGAAAAAAACCATATATATTATCTCATGACGTTGATGAAAATTGAATCTCGCTATTTCCAATTGTGCGACCGCGAGGCAAGAATTTCGTCGTAATATCGTTTCACAAAAGAACAATGCAACATTGTAACGATAACGGAGGCTTTTTTTTTCAATATGATGAACAGAAAATGACAGTTTCTCTCCGTAAGGTCACATTTTCATTATATGGTACGCTGCGTCGATGCTGCGGTACTCCGTATTCGGCTCTCTTTCTCCTTTTCTCTGGTTTTTTTTCTCCTCTCAGCCAACCCCAACGCCCGCAATTTTGATTAATGCGTCTTTTCTTCGCGCAAAATAAAGCAGCCAACGTCGAAAAGGTCGCGAAAATTTGAAATTTGTCATTTTTACCACACCACGTATATATATACGATACAACAACGGCAAAAAAAACCACATCGTATCGTCGACGATGTCACCACATCATACAAGGGTAAAGGGTTACAGTGCCCTTTAATTTCCCCTTCTCCTCGACTCGAAATCTAAACATAACTTAGGCGTGATAATCGTATAATTACCAAGAATAGTGTTCTTCCTCCTGTAGGACTTTTTTTTTGGTCGTTTCGTTTTCGAAAATATATAGATGATACTTTTTCTTCGCACATCGGATCGTATCGATATTAGAATCTAGTTGAATATTCCGATTAAATTGGCGAAACTTTCCGCTCGAAAAAATAAGTTTACTTTTTCATCGACTTCGACGTATATCGTCGAAGAATTTTTTTCATTCGATACTCGATTCTACATACGATACTTTGCGAAGAAGCTGACTTGCCATACTGTGCCGTTGTGTTTTTCCTCTTCATCTCCATCGTCCCTTTATCTCGCTCAGGTCGCGAGAAAAATATCGAAATTTAACGCTTCTACGTGTACACACGTCGTCGTATCTTCCTCCATATACGTTTATACTTCGAAACAGTTCAAATGTCAATAATGGTGCGTCATTCGTGCATGTCATACGGCAGATTAAAAAATTCTTCGCTAAATCTGCCATATAGACTTTATAGGTTGACGCGGCGATGAGCCAAGGGGCAGGGAAGGGGTACGAGACCCGATGTCGTGCACGTATATTAAATCGTATGTGTTTTTCGTGAAAATATTCGAATAACGAAACGAGCAAAGAGAACGGGAGAGGTGTGAATCATCGACGAATGCATTCGAGTATTTTTCATCGAGCTGAACTTCAGATCAAGCTGAATGGCGAAAGAAAAAAATCATCGGTCGGTTAAACAATCGAGACTATTCATTCAAACGTGACCATAATTTCCGAATTATTGTTAAATAACGTCCGTTCGAGCAAAACTACCTTCTTCGGACTCCTTCGAAGCTGGGATTTCGCTCCAGCAACGCGTCGAATTACTTAAAGATCGATGAAAAGTATACTCGGTATATCGTTGCACCTTTTTTTTTCATTGGTACCCCTGCTTCCTGCATCTTGCCATTTTATCCATTACATTCTCCATCTCGGTTTCTCTGTTCGGCTCGTCGTCGTATCTTCCACACTCTTTATATATCTCGCTATATAGCATTACAATATCCGTCGAAGCAGACGCGTATTCATTCTACAGGAAGAATACAGTCTGAATGAGATACAATCCGGGTAATAGCTTTTGAATCCAATATAGCGAATATCAACGTGTTTGGACTGAATATCTTCAGATAACTGGTGTCTACTAAATGGTTTTTTTCTTCTTTCTCCTCGTGCTTCTGCTCCTTTTCGCCATCCTCCAGCAACGAGTCTCCTCCGGCTTGGCTTGGCTTTTTTTTTCTCTCCACGATATATACTATATTCGTGCGGCATACCGTTCCGACATATAAATCCGAAATCTATTATGAAGTGACGTATTGTTAACTGAGTACGACAAGGTGAAGTAAATCAAAAAGATTGAAAAACCAAACGAATTCTTTCCTATTTTTCCTCTCTCGTGCTACTCGTTCCTCTATGTCTTTTTCGCTCGGTTTTTTTTTCTTTATTCGATTTTTTTTCTGGTGCTGTTCGATGGTTCTCTCTTTCTCTGCGCCTGTCTCTCTCTCTCTCTCTCTTTGGTGTATATGGAAAATACCTACTACGACGATATAGATCTGCAGCCTATGTCGCGTTTGCCTTTATATCATTTACTGGGGTACGAAGTCGATACAAATTTGTTTTTCCTCTTTGTCATTTTCTTTAGCTATTTTCTGTTCGAGTCGTTAAAACGGTTTATAAGCGATTTCGATGTATTTTTTTCCTTTTTTTTTTTCGTTCCTTTCATCTTCTTCGTTTGATTTCACGTGTCATACTATCATTTTTAATGCGATTTCTTTACCTTCTTTCTTTTTTCGCCGATTTTTGCGAACGTATATTACGTGAGTGTGGAAGGAGAAGTAGGACAAAATGAAGCGATATTGTTTTCAGATGCTGTAAGATGATTTTGCTGCGTTTTTGTGAGATTGTTTTTGAGGCGATTAATTCAAGTAAATAACAATTCGCAGATTCGTTAGCAAAAGTCAAGCGAGGATAATCAAAATGAAGTAAAAATCACTGAAAATGGTTTAAAAATTATGAAATATAGAAAACGCTCTGTCACATTGGAAAACCCTTTTAAAATATTACAAAAATAGCCAAAAATTTAATAAAATAAAGCATTTGAAATGCTCTGAAAGGTGATAAAAATCGAAACAAAAAGACAGAGAATGCCCTATCACACTAGAAAACTTGTTTGACTTTCCAAAAAAAATTGATATTACGATTTTGTGTCAGGGTGTCTGCTGAAATCGAGAACACAAAATTCGTACTTTTTTGTACATCGAAAGAAAATTTCGTATCGTATAATTTTTAACCATGTTCACCCCCCCCCCCCCCGTTCTTACACGACGAACTTTATACTAAAAGTTTGGATTTTCTAGAAGTTGAAAAACATACCTATTTGGAAATTTTCTGGAATTTCGAGTCAAGCTTCTGCACCCCGATTTGATTTTCGTAGTTAACTGACGTCACATATGGATTCGAGAGGTGAAAAAAACATGCAAATGCATATTAATACCTCTCGATAACATCGAAAAATTTGAATTTTTGATTCAGTACTTTCATCTTTCAGAAGACTTTTTGGGATTTCAGCTCAAAATTACCTCATCGAAATATGTAGATTCCAGAGCTAAAAAAGCATACTCACACATTGACATTCAAAATTTTGAAAAATTTTGAATTGGTCTCCTCCTTTTCCTTTTTGAGTAAAATAAACAAAAAAAAAAATACTGATCATCGATACGACGGTCTAAGACTGGATTCGAGTAAATTTTTTCAACCCCAAAAATTAAAGAGTTTCTGAAAATTCATCACTTCAAAAAATTGATTGATTAACAAAATATAGGTGTGGGTATAAGTTTTCAAGAGTCTAACAAAATATGGAAAAGTTAAAAATAACAGATGTCATTTTTAATTAAAAATTCGGGTAAAAGGCGTGACTAAAATTTGGACAGAAAATTTAGGTACTCTAAAATTTTTAAAGTTCAAGAAGTCTGCCTGACAAAATTTCGGAAAGTTGACGTGATTTCTAATAAAATTTTCCATGTCCAAAAAGTCAGTATAAAAATCAGCGTCATCTTTGAAATTTTCTCAAGTCCAAAAAGTTATTTAGGTAACAAAATGCATAAGTTTTCAAAAGTCTCGCAAAATATTGAAAAATATTGAAAACTTGAAAAAAACTTGACGAAAAAATGGACAAAATTTTAAGATTGTCCCCCAGTTATAAGACATATCCATTTCAAAATCTATTAAATATTAAACATATACAAAAAATTGTCTAAAATGACACAAAATTTATTTTTAAATCATAAAAATACTTTGAATTTTCATAAAAATTCATTAAAATATCAAAAAAATTGTTAGAACTGTTTCAAAACGACGTACAATTAATTCTTATGCACAAAAAATAGTTCAAACATTTTTGAAACTCCCAAAATTGTTCAAATAATTGCAAAATTTATTTAAAAAAAAGGTTATAATTCTTCCAAAAATGGCGTAAAAATTATTTGAAATATTTAAAATTTCATTTAAAAAGTCGAAAAACTCCCAAAAATGATGTAAAAGTTGTTCAAAATATTCAAAAATAGGTTTAAGCATCTTTAAAGTTGTTTCAATTATAAAAAATTCACTAAAAAAAGTCGAAAAACACTCAAACAAATGTCTAAAATTGGTTAAAATATGGAAAAATAATGAATTATTATCGATTTTTAAAATAATTTTACAAGATATTTCAATATATTCTTACGACTTTAACGACAATTCAACTAATTTTTCGTTATTTTCGACAAAATTTTCAACATTTTGACAAATTTTACACAAATTTTTGAGATATTTCGAGGCATTTCACTCAAATATCCGACGATTTTAAAGGCAATTCGATCATTTTTTTGTCAGTTTTGCTAAAATTTTCAACATTTTGACAAATTTAGCGATATTTTGACAAATGTCACACTTTTACTGGACGATTTTGAAAACAATTCAATCAATTGTTTTTCCTTTTATACAAAATTTTCAACATTTCGACCAATTTTACACAAATTTAAAGATATTTCAACGAATTTCACGCAAATATTGGACGATTTTGAAGACAATTCAATCAATTTTTCGTCATTTTCGACAATATTTTCACATGTTGACAAATTTGGCCATATTTCAACGAATTTTTTGCACAAATATTTGGCGATTTTAAAGACAATTCAATCATTTTGGCGAAAATTTTCAACATTTTATTCGACGATTTCAAAGACAATTTACCAATTTTCCAGAAAAATCTGCATGTTTTCGACAACTTACAAAAAACTGGACAAAATAATCCATCACTTTGCACAATTTTAACAACATTTCCAGGACTTTTTATCATGTTTTCCTACCTTTAATGAGTTTTCATCAAGTTTTACACCGAATTTGATTATTTAAAAAAAAATTACCATTTTTTTTTTGGCTTTTCCAAAGGTTTCAATGATATTTTGAAAAAATATATATTTTTACCAAAATTTAATAATATTCTATATCTTTTTGCGTGTTTTCGTAAAGATTTCTGTTTTTCTCAAAATTGGCACAATTTTCAGGACGTTTTCAACAAAGTATGCGGATATCTTATCAAAACTTAGTTAATTTTTACGTAATTTTCAATCACTTTTCGGCCTATTAAACGACATTTCTTGCATTTCAAACAGTTTTCATGAAACTTTGAAAAATTGTTACGATATTCCATAAAGCATACCTAATTTCTTTCCATAAATTTGAGAATACCTTCAATTTTCGTAAAAATTAGATATTTCATTTGTCCTTGATTTTCTTCTTCATCGATCCCCCGCCATTTGTTTCCATTTTTACAGAAATCTTGCATTTTAAATCAATTTTCGCGATAATTTTATAGCGATTTTTATAGCATTTCAATAATTTTGCGATACACGATGAACTTTCCAAAATACATCTCCTCAACCCCACAGATTTCTCCCATTTTCACCACTGACATAATTCCAAGGCCTCCAAGACGGCACAATATCGACTACTTTGAGCAACAATCCCCCTCCTCTCCGTCCCACCACCAACCAAGGCGAGACTCTACACCGTACGTAATTTCCAATGCGGTAATAAAGCCTTCTCTATAAGAAAATATCGCCTCCGTTAAAGTATTCTCATCACACACTGGTGTTTCTCCTCGTTAAGCACCCTATTAAAAAGTTCTCCAACTTCACTTATGGTAAATGACAGATTCTTCGCTTCGTCTAATCTAGATTACGGTTTTCCAACTATGCACTATACGTTGTAAATAGGGTCGGGTCGGGTGGTGTGCGAAAACGTGGTTTTTCATCGTACTTTTCTCGTTGGGGTTGGTTAGTGTGTGTGCAACTGTGCACAATGTTTCGGTATTCTTGTTCGGTACGCGGTCCGGGAACGTCTGCGAGTACGTACAAATACACGTCGTCTGCACGTATATTATTCAGGTACACGGTGCTGCTGTGAATGTATCCAGCATCTAAGTCCACCACCGTGACGCTTCTGCGTCTGCACCTCGGCCAGACAGATGTGTTTCAAAGCGACCTTTCATCTTGGTCAACGACGTATACGTAACCCTATAAAACCATGCTTCAATTAGCCGTGTATACGCGGCCAGTCTCGGTGCGACCACCGAACTGAGTCTGGCTCGAATTTACCACCCCGTAAGACCTTTCTTCTAATCGTCCATTCGCCTCATCTGCGCTGTATACGAACTGTAAGAAAACTACAGATACCTTTCGGGCTCGTATCCCAAGCTATACCATAATTCATTACGTATCCGAGTTTAGAATTACCTTATTATAAGTACGGACGCGAAACCCACGCATCACATAGAATTAAAAGGAAGAAAAAAAACTTCGCAACGTATTAAAAACGTTCCGAGTTGTAAATAAAAGAACCCAAGCGGGTGATATTATCGTCAGCTATACGCGGAATTCATCTTCGATTCCGAGTATTCGAAAGAACAAATATTAGTCTTTTTTTTTCTCTACTTTTGCTTCTTGAAAAATCTATATAGCGTACTGTAGGAGTATACTCGTATATGCTTCTTTTACCAATAACACCGTGCTAGTTATTCGCGATAAAATAACTCGACCTCTTTGCATTCGGTTACGTAAATATTACGTAGATAAAATCAATGCGCGCTATTATTTCAAAAAAAGGGGGAAATACGTTCGGTTATTCAAAGGATTCTTTCAACCGCGATAATGGGGATGAAACGTGAGTAAATACTTGGTAATAACCTGCAGGTTCGTAGTTTAAATATAGATGGAATTTTTTTTCGCAATACCGTAATTTGAGTTATCACATAAAAAAAAAAAAAAGATCAAATGGATATTGTAAAACACACGTACCATTGTCGAAAGAAAAAAAGTGGAAAAATAATAACTGAAATGCAGGTAGTTCGTATTCTTTTACCAACTTCAACTTCGCAATGAGTAAGTGTAACTTTTTTTTGTGTGATACGAATAATTCATCTATTTTCCATTAGCATGTGCCATTTTTCAATTTAAAACAAGGTTTTTGAAGAATTTTACGAGTAAGGTATAATAACATACGAAAAACAAATTGGAATTTTTACGAGAAAATTATGGTTTCTTCTGATTTGAAAATTCACTGATAAAAACAGCATCGATACTTTGAAAAAAATTACCAAAATAATCAACTTATTTAAAAAAATGAATCAACTGCCAGGAGGCAACCTAAAATCACGTATGACCAAATCGTATTTTTTTTTATCGAAAAAATTAGGCTCTAGTCTAAAAATTACTTTTTATGGAGAAAAAAAGAAAAAAGTCCTCAAGGTTTCCATCCAAACCGTGAAACTATAAAACATAGGATATGCTTTTGCTCATTGAATTTTCTTGAAAATTTTCCAAGTCCAAAAAGTCTGACAAAATGTCTGAAAATCAATTTTTTAATTTAAAAAAATCTGAATTGCTTGTCTGATAAAATGTCGAAAAGTCAGCATTATTTCTGAAATTTTCTAAAAATCTAAATTGTTTGTCTGACAAAATGTCTAAAAGTCAGCGTTATCTTTGAAATTTTCTAAGTTCAAAAAGTCAACGGAGAAATCTGAAAATTGCTCCAAGTCCAAAAAAGTCTGACAAAATGTCTCAAATTCAATGGAAATCTAAAAAAAATTCCAAACCTAAAAAAGTTTGACATAATATCAGAAAATTACCCTGATGCATAAAATTTTCAAAATTCGTTCGTCTGACAAAATGTCTAAAAGTCGTCATTATTTCTAAAAATTTTCGAAGTCCAAAAAGTCAATAGAAATCTGCAGATTTTTTGAAGTCCAAAAAAGTCTGACAAAATGACTGAAATTTGATTTTTCAAGTTCAATAAGTGTAAATTGTTTGCCTGAAAAAATATCTAAAAATCAGAATTATCATTTAAAATTTTCCAAGTTCAAAAAATCGATAGAAATTTGGAAATTTTTCAAAGTCCGAAAAATCTGGCAAAATGTCTAAAAGTTAAATTTCTACATTGAAAAAGTCTAAACTGTTTGTCTGATTTTTTCAAGTTCAAAAGTCAACTGACCCTTCATAACATCTTTCAAAATCGAAAAAGTCAGAATTTCTGAAATTTTCCAAGTCCAAAAAATCGTTTGAAATCTGAAAAATTTTTCAATTCCAGAAAGTATAAAATTGTTTGACAAAATGTCTGAAAGTCAGCATGATATCAGAAATTTTCCAAGTCAAGAAGTCTACCAGAAAAAATGTCTAAAAATCAGCATCAACTCTGAAATTTTCAAGTCCAAAAAGTGAATGGACCCCTGAAAATTTTTTCAAGCCCAAAAAAGTCTGACAAAATGTCTAAAAGTCAGCATTAGGCAGAAAGCGCTCTGGCAAAATTCTGATTTGAATTTTTCTTGAAATTTTTCAAGTCCACAAAGTTGAAATTTTCCAAATCCAAAAAGTCATTTGAATTTTGAAAAAATTTTCAAGTTCAAAAAAGTCTCACAAAATGTCTAAATGTCGGCGTAACGGAATTTCGTGACCTTTTTCGTGGCTTTAGACTTTTGGTCATTGAAAAAGCATATCCTATGCTAAAATTGCATCTCGAGTCAAAAAAATCTGTAAAAAATTCCATTTGGGTTAGAGAATTGAAATCTTCAGCTCTTACCTACACTAATACAAACTTTAGTTCACATCATCATTCATCACGATAAAAATAAATAAGAAATAATTAATAAATTCGAAATATCGTAAAAATACCTATCTCGAAAAAAATATGTCCAAATAGCAATAATCGAAAAAAAGGTTAAAATCAAGATGCAAGCCAGTAGTCAAAAAATGTCAGCAACCTTCAAGCAAATTTGCCGGAACCATTTTTGGGCTAATTAATCAAGATACAAAGATTTTCTTGGATTTTTTGGAACATGCTTTCAAAAAATTTATCAAAATCATTTTTTTTACATTTTTGAAGAATTGAAATAATTGCTCAAATCCAAAAAAAATCAAAAATTACACCAGTAGTGGCAACCCACGTTTTTTTGGAATTTAGCTGAAATTGACCCAAAAACTCTTGTAAATCATCCTCCATAATGCCAATTTCAGTTCATTCGTGCATTTCACAATTTTGGTTAAATTCACTCCTCAAACGGTTGATAAATTGGATTTTATATTTATTTATCCTGTTTTCGGACACCCCCCCCCATCCATATAACAAATCCATGTCAAAAGTCGATTCAAAAATTATGATATTTTCGCTTTTTGAGCCTTATTATTTTCCAACGATTTTTCACATAGGTTTGGTTTCAAAAATTCTTTCAAAAATTAGACCATTTTTCGATTTTTTTTTTCTTTGAACTTCTCATGTCTTTCATTTTACTCTTGATTTTGTCTTTTTTCTAACATCGTTACTGTAATCACTTTCATTCCAAAAAAAAAACTTTTTACTGGAAAAAGTGATCTCTATCATACTAAAACAAATTTTTGAGTTTAAACAATAATTGCAAATTTTATGCACCTTATGTCCTTATTTTATCAAAAAAGCTCAGCATCAACCCTTTTTCAGATTTCTCTATTTCAATCTAATTTTAGGGTGACTTATTTCCTTTCTATGGCAAGATTGCATTTTCATTTAGTTCGACGTTTCTAACGAAACTAGGTATGAATTTGTGAAACTGCAGATGAGATTTTTTTTTTAAATTTAGAATTTTTTTTTTTTTAAAACAACTTGAGAAATCGTTTGATATGTAAAGCCAAAAAACTACAGTTCGTTTCAATTGAAAAAAAGTATCTTCGTTTATTAGAATTGCCAGAAAAAAATAAAAATCGAAGTGTTTAAACAATAGGTCATTTTTACCAGTTTAGATCACATACTAATTCACCTTCTCTCTTTTCACCTATTAGAAATGATCAATTTGAATGATTTTACAGAAATTTTCCATTAATTTTTTTTCGAAACAAAAATTAAATGAAAAATGAATTAATGAATTCAATTTGACACGCCATAACTTATCAACTCTGGTAATAAAGGGAGACCAAAAAGATTCCTCTAAAGAATTTAGTTGGAAAATTATTCTCAATGTACCTACAATACGACGAACCAATTCACATTTCTCAACTTAGTCGATTATCTTTAGAAAACCATCGATAACTAATTCCACATCTACTTTTAATTCTCCTCTCTGCCATTCATCGTTACCTACATGACATATGAGCCCATTCAAAAGAATCAAATCATGTTCACCTTCTCTTACAAGAGACCTGCATTCAAAATTTTATATCGTTCTAAGACCAATCATGGCCATCCTCGGCCGATTTTCCAATCTATCGAATCGGTATTGAAAAAGCTCGAAGACGCGTTCGATTCGGTATTTCAATTTTTCCTAGATAATTACGCTCGATATGGTCAAGAAAGAAGGGAGAAAAAATCGGAAGAATACGAAAAGTTGTTGAAAAAAGAAGAAAAAAACAGATGGTCCGGCTGCTATTAAAGACTTTCTTTTCAAATAAAAGGAGACGACCAGTTCGACCGAGAGTAATAAAAGTTGAACTTTCAAACTCGCAAGTTCTTTTTAAAAATCTGCTATTCGCCGCTACATTGGTTTCTAAAATACGAGCAATTAAGAAGCGAGCACAGCAGCACGAAATACACTTCAAAGTGCTTTAAATTTCGCCGCCTTTGTGAGATGTGTGTGCCATTGCTCGAGGCTGCGTTATTCGGGCGCAGCGCCGTTGGTCGCGAATAAAGCCCGAGACAAACTTTTATATACACTAACATAACTTATAATAAATTTAATTTAAAACCCTACCTTCTGTTAATAATTCTCTCGGCTTGTATGTGACATCTGAAAACAAAAACAATTATTTAAGATTAAACGCTCAACTTACAACAACATTTGACAAAGAAATAAACTCCTATAAGTATTAGAGAAGGCCTATATACTATATACATCGTATACCAGCACGACGACAACGAGAATGCGATGACGACGTTACCCTGAGCACCGAGCAACCCCCTCCTTATTTTTCAAATCCTCCACCTCAAAACCGTATCACTCAACCGTCTCAATCCGTCCAATAAACTAGACTGGAAAGGGCCATAAAAAGGCTAACTTACTCCACCTTCATCTATACCATAACCTTACACTTCTCCATCCTCTCCACCATCTTGGCAAATTCCATCAACTTCTACACAATACACGACATCCTTGACATAATTACAAGCCAAGCTCGACATCATACACAGTTAAACGTGACGAACAGCTTAAGAAACTCGCCCTCCTACCTCCACTCGACGTTTACACGTGCATTTGAGAAATCTAATCATCGTCGGGGTAGTCTTTTTTTTCACATTTCCTCTCATCGTCCTGCCCACTCCCTCGCAAAACACGTTACAAATTTCTCGCTTCAACGTTTTCCTCATTTTAGTCGTTTGACGTCTTCATAGTTTCAACAACCGCATTACGCAGACAAACCGCACACTCTTAACAATACAATCTCGTCGAAATAGCCTTTTTCATTCTCTCTCGTCTTCCTTTTTTTCTACTTGGAACAATACCCGTCAAAAAACACGTCCGTTTTTGGGCAAAAATCTCCTAACGAACGTCGAGCTGAGGAAAAAAATCGCCATTTACTCGAATACCACCGTGTATTATATTGCCTTATACTATTACTCGTCAACTCGTCCTCACTCCTTCTCGTTTCATCTACCGCTAACTCACCCTCTCCCTATAAATATGTAGAATAATTTCTTTCCATAAATCTTACTCTCGTATATTATTTTCAGGCGCTGTCGACGCCGCCCGGCCGCCGAATAATTTAAACGCTTTGGTACCTCGCGAAATTAGAGGTACAATGCTTTATATTACCGCTGCTGCTTCAAGGATCGCGACCCCTATGCTCGGTTTAGCGTCTTTTTTTTGCCTCGTTACAACGCCACGCGCTCTAAAAGCCCACCACGTTTCGTCTTACGTATAATTGCCCCCCGAATTGTAAGAATTTCTCGCCGAATTTTGTACTAAATCATATGTCGGTCGGATAATAAATTTTGTCTGATTTTTTCTCCCTTTCTTTTGTACATATCGAGCTTTCTAATAACGTCGCAGCATCGGTAGGTCGATAGAATGGGCGAACTGGTGTACCCCTTAATTTTGCTCTAAATTCCAGCTCAGGCCAAAAAGCAGTTCTGAGGGCGTTAATCTTGAAAATATCAAAAAAATCGCTGAATTTATTTCGAAGTACTGGAAAAGTGGTCAAAAAATTTCGAAATGTTATAAAAAAAATTCAATAAAACGGTTATGGTCTCAAACCTCTAGAAAAAGACTTTTTGGAATGGAAAATTTCAGTGTTTCCCTCGAGCCGGATGACTATTTGGGCTTGGAAAATTCTACGATCATTGAAAATCTTGCAAAGTTGAGAAAAGTTGTCAAAAGTGTCTGAAGCGTTGTGAAAATATTCAAAATTTTCATAAAAACCATTCCAAATGTCGCAGAAAATATGTAAAAACATGAAAAATGCTTAAAAAGTTGTACAAATGATCAAAAATTTCATTTAAATTCCGAAAATTGTGAAAGTAGAGAAAAAGTTGTCAAAAACGGGTGAAATATTGTAAAAATCGTTAAAACTTTCATAAAAATTGGAGAAAATATGCGTAAAATCATTGGAAAAGTCGTGAAAGTAGTGAAAAAGTAGTCAAAAATGTCATGTAGATCATCAGAAATTTTATAAAAATCGTGCAAAAGTCGTTAAAAGTTTCTAAAATGTAGTAAAAACTTGATATTATTTTATAAAAACCATTGGAAATGTTGCAAAAGTCGTGCAAAAGTCGTCAGAAGATCCTAAAATATCTTAAAAATTATCTAAAATTTCATAAAAACCATTGAAAATGTTAAAAAACTAGCGAAAAAGTTGTAAAAAATGTCATAAAAATCATTGAAAATGCACCAAAATTTGTGAAAAAGGCATGAAAAATATCTAAAATATTATAAAAATTGTCTAAAATTTCATAAAAACCATTGAAAAGGTTGCAAAAGCTGTGAAAAAAAGTCGTAAAGAAATCACAGAAATCATTGAAAATGATGAAAAAGTCGTAAAAAATGCTTGAAACGGTGCAAAAATGTTTGAAATTTCATAAAAATCATTGAAAATGTTGCAAAAGTCGTCAAAGAGTTCTTAAAAAGTCACCGTCATTTCCATACTACCCATGAAACTATAAAACATAGGATATGCTTTCGCTGATTTAAATTTTTTACAATTCCAAAAAACTCTGACATAATGTCTAAAAGTCAATTGAAATCTGAAAATTTTTTCAAGTCCAAAAAAGTCTAACAAAATG